>PITA01005699.1:0-44696 GCA_004023965.1 Spilogale gracilis | reverse complement strand
GCAGGAAAGCCCCCCTATCCAGTACCCTGGACCCCAGCAACGGAGACTGTTCCAAACCCCAGTGGCCGGGACGAGGTGCCCGTGCAGCCCACGGCACACCAACGACCACTCAGCCCACAGCAGGAAGCCGAGGTTAGCGGCAACACTTGTGCCTCCAGTAGCCCCGTCCCCTAAGCCCAGCATTGGCCACAAGACCCCTGGAATCTTGGTTTGGTTTGAAGACTGCCCTCCAACCTTTCAGTACCAACAAAATGAAAACTGCTCCTCTCTTCCTGCTTGGCCCCCACTCGCCCGTAACGGTCCCCCCACATCCCTGCAAATGTCTGCAAGGTTGGGCTAAGGTCCTCCGGACCACTCAGATTTCGCCTTCTTCGCTGTTCTCTCTGCTTTGCAAAGCCTGACCTGTCCTCCATTCTAAATCTGGCCACGCGGGGGCAGGGCCTGGCCAGGCCAGGGCCATGGCCTTGGGGACAGTCTGCTCAGACTCCTGGAACTGATTGAGGTTGATGGGAGAGTGCGCCCTGCCTGGTGGTAAATATCAGCAGCTAGACTGTCTCTAGGTCTTTCCTGACCCCGGGTTCTTTCACCCCAGGGAGGCCCCGAGCAGCAGCCCCCAGGCCCACCCCAGGGCCCTAGCAGAGGGCAGGGAAGACACAATGCAGCCTCCTGTCCTCCTTCCTCAGGTCCCCTGGAAAGTGTACAGTCCCAGAATCCAGAGAGTGTCCTGGCCCAGCTTGGCCAGGATTCAGAAGATTTTAATCACCTTCTCAGTTGAGGGAGAGGGCCAGAGTGAGCTGGGGTGCCCCCAGAAGAAGACTGGGCCTACCAGCCTCCAGTCCAGGGGAAAAGGAAGCCTGAACTGGGTCGGGGTCAGGGCGGGTGAGGGGTGGGGCTGGGGCAGGACCTTCTGAGCAGCAGTGCTTTGCAGCTACCCCTGTATTCTCCCCAGGCTTCGTCCCCAACCTGGCTAGGAGGATCCTCCGGGCACAGGGGTCCCGGGGTGCTGATGTGGGAGAGTGACCTTGTGTTCTCTCTGGCCGTAACACCAGCCACGTTCGCCCTGGGCTGGAGCTTGCGGGGCTAGGTAAGCAGGACAGCCCCCAGGTCCCTTCCTCCCTCGCCCAGCAGCTCCCTACCTTGGGACTAAGTGGGTTCTGAGCCTGATGGGGCTGCAGCAAGACCCTAGTCCCCCGCGGAGACTGCCAACCCAAGCCCCCCGAGCCTGGCAGCAAGGCCAAAAACCCTCTGGATACCGCTGTTCTCAGAGTGTGGGGCTCGGGCGACAGGCCCTCGGGAGGGCTGCAGGCAGTGAGACCGAGCTGTCCCTGCTGGCGCTGTGGCCTCCGAGGTCAACACTCACCGAGGGCCGGGAACAGTGGAGGCTGCGTTCAGTTCACTGAGAGACACAGAGCAGGGCTCAGGGCGCCTTCTCCGCCTGGGACTGCAGGCAGGGTGCAAGGCTGGGCACCCCTGCAACCATGGGAGCTCTGTCCAGGCTGGAACTTGGAAGCGGCTGTGAACTGTGGAGGCGGGAAGTCCCAGCATGCCACCGCCTCTGCTCGGGCCAAGCCCTGCTTCGTGGAGCCTCTCCTCTGGGGGAGCACGGGACTTGCAGGTCACGCACCCCCGGCCATCCAGAGCTCCTCTGCTAGGACCCCGGCTCTGCGTGTTAGCCTTCCGCCCTTACCATCTGCCTCCTCTATGCACCGCCGCCCAGATGCTAAATCAGATCTCCCGCGTGCAGGCGAGGCTGGTTTCACTGCACACAAATGGGGAGTGGCGCGCCCGGGACCCCACGGGCAGCACCAGAGACCCTCACCAAAGGCTTGACCTCTGCCCTGCTCAGGCTGTCTCTGGGGCAGCCCAGGTCCTTGGAACCTGGCACAATCCTGGTACTAGGAAGGGCCCAGGTCCGTGCCTGCTTCTGCTCCCCTTTCATTCTCGAACCCCAGACACCGTCGAAGGAGGAATTCTCACTGCCGGCAGCAGGCCCCTGGCCCGGACATCCTGTCTACCGCTTCTGCATCGGAGGGCTGCAGGGCAGAAGCAGCCGGTGGGCTCCCGCCCGCGCGCGCGCTCTGCCACCTGCTCTGCGGGTCATCCCTCCCGCGACTCACCTGGGCCGAGAGAGGCCCCTTCCCCGAAAGTGGCCCAGCTCCGGGGCTCGCGCCGCGGGGTACTCACCTGGGGCTGGTGGAGGCAGGAGTGCGCGGGCCCGCCCCTCTGACGGCGAGGTTCCGGGCGCCCCGGGTTCGGATAGAGGCCCCAGCGCTGCCTCCCCGCTGCCGGACGCGCGGTTCTCCGCGTCTCCGCGCGGACCGAGGGCGGCGGGTCCGAGCTTCACCCGCCCGCCGGGGCTGTGGCGGAGCTGGCGGCGCCGCCGCTGTTGTCTTTGAGCCACGAAGCCGGGAGCCGCGGCGCTGGGGTGGGGGCGGAGGGGAGGGGCGGGAGCCGGGCAGGCCCGAGGGGGGTGACGGGGCCCGGAGGGGGCTTCGGAGGAGCCGGGTTCGGCGCGCAGGCCGGGACACCCCCTCGGGCGATGGCGGGCCAGGGCGGGGGGCCGCGGGGAAAGACCAGGAGAAAAGCAGGCTGGGGCGACGGTGAACGCAAAGCTTTTTAATTAGTAATAAAATGCAGTAAAACCAAGCAAACCCAGCCAGACCCGCGTCCGAACTGTCGGCGCGTCCCCCCCTGTCCTAGGAAGTCGCGAGGACCAACGCAGACCCCACTCCGCCCGCGGCCGGGGCTGGGGCGGGAGCAGAAGCGCGACGCGGCGCAGGGGAAGGGTGGGGGGATAGTCACCTCGCCTCCGGGGCCACCTGGGTCCTTTTAAAGTGTCCGGGGTGCGGGCCCCGGGCGGGAGCTCCGAGCACGGAATGTTTTCTTAAAGGGCCAGTTCCGAGCTGCGCTGAAAAGGGGAGGGGGGAGAGGGGGCGGGGGGGGGAAGAGATAAGTGAGATGAAGACCGGGAAGGCCGAGGAGAGCCCCCCAATCCCGCGCCGAGGCGGCGGCGGCGACGGCGGCGCGACGATGAGGATGATGAATACATTGCAAAGTTTTTTTGGCCCCGGCGAGGGGTGTCAGATTGAGTGCTCTGTGCGCATGTGCGAAGGTGTCCAAACTGACAATGCTGGGGAGATGAAGATAGTGTGTGGCTGCCTCTGGACTCAGGGAGGAGGAGAGAGATTCCGCGAGCCGACACCATGCGATCCAAGGCGAGGGCGAGGAAGCTAGCCAAAAGTAAGTCTCCCGCGCTCGGCCGCGCCGCGCCGCCGGGTCCCGGTCGCGGAGCCGGGGCGCCCGGGCCAGGGGTGCGCGTCGGGGCGCGGCCGGCGCGCCTTGGGCTCCCGGCCCTGGGATCGGCCGCGCGGCCCGGGGGCTGCTCCGCCTCCCGCGCTCCGGGGCGGCCGGGCTCGGCGCAGAGGCTTGGGGCGCCCGGGCCGCGCGCTCCCCGAAGGCGCCGGCCCCCCCCCCCCCAACCCCCCCCCCCCCCCCCCCCAGTGTCAGGCGCTCGGGCCCGGGAACCCGAGGCGCGCGGTGGGGGCCGGGGAGGGGGGCGGAGGGGGAGGGCTGGGGGTGGAGGGGAGCGAAAAGCGAAAGTTAGCGAAAAGTTGACGAAAGGGGAGAGCAACTTTTTCTTCCTCGCTCGCTCTCTCCCTCTCTCTCTCGGAGTGGCTCTCAGTCCTGGTCAAATCATATTCCGGGCTTTTGAAATAGTGGGCGCTAGAGCACCGCCTTTGGCGTCCGCCAGCTGGGCGCAGAGGAGGGAGACCCCGAGCCGGGGAGGGGGCGGAGGAGGGGGCGCGGGCCGGCGTCCACCCCGCTTCGCGGGCGCAGGGGCAGGGGTGGCGGCGACAGGACAGCCTCGGCCACTTGGGGAGCAAAATGGAGACGTTGTCCTGGGCTTGGAACTATGGTCGGGAAGTTTATTCCCGACTGGTGCCCCGCGCGGCGGCGGGCGCTGCTCCGTGACTCCGGCGGCCGGCCCGGGCAGCCCCGGCGCGGGTGTCTCCAGCCGGAGGGTCCCCACCCGGACGCCTTCCAACCCGCCGCTGCCGCCGCCCTCGGCCACGCTCGGCCCCCGCTCGGCCCCTTCTGCCCCTTGTCGCCCGCGCAGCCTCGAGGCCCGGCGGGGACACAGCTGCCCCCGGCGAGGCTGCCGGGTACCCGGTCTTACTTTCTCTTTCGCTCCGTTTCGGGCCGAGCCCCAAGCTCCGCGCGCCCAGACCGCCGCCGGCCGGGTACTCGCCGCCGGCCGGGTGCGCCCGCCGCCCGCCCTGCCGCCCGCCGGCGCGCCTCGGGGCCACCCGCGCGCCCTTCGCGCTGCGACCGCTGGCGCCATCCGCCGAGAGGCCCGCGGGCCCGGGATCGCGGCCCGGGAATGGGGCAGGTGGGAGCTGCGGCGCCGCGGCCAGGCGAGCGCGGATCCCGAAGCCCGGCCGAAGCCCGGCTGCAGCGAAGCGGCGAGCGCCGCGCGGAAAGGAACCAGCGCCGCCGGTTCTCGCCGCCCCCTCCTCCGCGGGCCGTCCGCCCACCCACGGCAAGGGCGCTGGGGCCCGCTCCCCTTGGGATCCCTGCCCGACCACTAGGCCGTTCAGTCCGCCACTCTTCGGCCTGACCCTGCCCGGCCGAGCCTCACCGCACCAGGGCTGGGCCCCTAAGCGTGAGCTCGGTGGGCCAGAAACTCCCGACACTTTTCCGAAGAAGTTCTGTTCCGTCGGTTGGGTCTTCCGGCTTCCCGGGACAGCGGCCCCTCGGTGGTAGGGCATGCATCCGCCGCGGAGCACCGGGGAAAAGCAGCTCCCCGCTTTTGCAGGACGCCCCTGGACTTCCTTGCCGCTGTGCGGGGCTCGTCCTTGAGACACCCCTTTGCAACCTGTCTCCTTTGCCCCATGCTCAGGGCCTCAGCTTCCTCTGTCTCTCCATGACCTCTAGCCCCTCTTGGTGCGAACAAGGCCCCAGCGTTTTGAGGCTGGTGCCCCGGGGCTGTGGGCTCGCCCCCTGCGTGCCCACAGGCTGCAGGGTGTGGGTGTTCATGTGCATATTGGGGTGTCTGTGTGAGCCCAGCGGCTTCCTCAGAGTCTCTCCCCTGGGCTGCAAGCTGCCGGGGTCAGGTTCTCCCTGGGGAAGGGCCTGAAGCTGAAGCAAGAAGGTGGAAAGTGCCGCACTCTCTCGGGGCCTTCGCTGCAAGCGAGAGGCCAGCTCCGTACCCCCAGCGCAGCCCTGGAAACAGCAGAGCGTCCTGTGCCCAGCGCTGGCCTTCAGTTCCTTCCCTGTCTGCCCCACCCCGACAGGTGGGGAAGGTGGCCCTGCCGGCTCTTCTTAGGACCTAGAACAGGAGCAGCCTTGCCCTGAGGCCAGAGAACCAGACCCAAAAGTAGGGCGGAGCACAGGTCTCGCGTTCTTGGGAGTCCTTGGTTAGAAAACCCCAAAGCAGAGAGCAAGTGTTTCAGGCCCAGACCCACTGAACCCACACTGAGCACGCCCCAGAAAGCCCTCTCAGCCCAGACAGCCTCCCGCAGCCCTCTCCAGCAAGGTGGCCTGGGCAGGCACTGGCCATGATGCCCGACACAGCACAGGGTCTGCCGAGAAATTTCATTTCACTGGACAATATTCTAAGCAGATGTGGGTGTCTCTGGGGACCTGACTCCATTACCCGAGTCTGAGGCAGCAGGGCAGCCCCAGGGCTGCCCAGAGAACCTCCCGGCCAGGGTCAAGGGCCCAGGGGAGGAAGGAGAGGTCACGGTTACCGGCCAGTGTGTGGGGCTGGGCTGGGCTGCACACCATGTGTGTCAGGCCCCCACGGAAGGACTGACTGGTCCACTAGGGTCAACCCCGGAGTTAGAGCTTGGGGGCTGCCCCAGAGGGCGCATCTGGGGCTGTGATTTCATTCATGTTTCCTTAGGAACCCACCCCAGGGGTCTCCCGGGCTGGGCCTGCATGCTGACCAAGCTAGAAGCGCCTTTGGGCCCACACTGGGCGCTTCGAGTCTTGCTTCCCAAGGGCAGAGGCTGCTGGGGTGCTGAGCACCTCCTCTGTGAGCCTCGGTGGCTGGGGGCAGAGTGAAGACAGGTAGGTCCAGGGTCCCTCACCCTGGCCAGGGCACTGTGGGCCTGTGAGAGACTGGGGCTGTCCCTGCCCCGCACTTCACCGCAAAATGCCTAACAATAGATTTACGTGTCTGCCCCGGTGGTGAGCCAGGTGGGGGGTCGGCACAGCCCGAGTGCCCTCCTGACCTCCTCACGGCACAGGTAGGGGGGCCCTGTGTAGGGGAGGACGTGTTCCCAAAGACAGTCCCACCACGGGGGCCATTCAAACCGCCCCAGAGACCTGATCACCATGGTCGATCCACAACTAGACAGGACCTATTTCAGGCCTGGGGAGAGTGTCCTGAGGACCCCGCCACCTCGCCCCTGGGATGGAAGTGGGGGCTGCTCCCTCTGCTCCAGGCGGGCTGGAGCAAGATCGAGCAGATGGAGTGCGGGCTGCGTCTGGGAGGAAGGTGTGTGCTGCGGGGACGACGGGGTGCGCGGAGCCTGGCTGGAGGCTGAGCTCCCAGGCGGTTCCTTCTCCCCCGCCGACAGCACCGGGCTCCGGCTCTGCGGGGCCCTGCCCTTCTCCTGCCCGCCAGGGGACATCAGCCCCCATCCACCAGTTCTCTTCCCACAGCCAGGACGCAGTCTCCGGTCTGCATGCCTGGAAGGGCAGTAGTGCCAGCAAATGTCGGGGAGGAGTTGAGCGTCTCACCCCGCTTCGGGCGAAAACGCACGGAGGCCTCTGTGGAGGGGCGGGGTGCAGGGCTGGCGGCCAAGGTCAGGTGCCCCGCGGCCGTGCGCTGAGTGCTTGCGGGCTCTGGCTTCACCATTGGCCCTGCGGGTGTGCCTGGGCTCCCAGGCCTGTGGGCAGGGGTGGATGCCAAGCCCTGTCCGTCGGGTGACCTCGGAGCGGGCTCCCAGGGGAAGGGCACTGGTTGTGCCCTAAGATTTCTACCCCTGGACACCCACCAGGCCACCCCGCGCCTCCTGTTGGCCTCTGGCAGGGAGCAGGTGCGGGCAGGGCCGCCTGGAACCCCGAGTTCCGCTTCAGGGCACAGCACGGGGCAGGGGACCTGGTCCCGCGTTTCTGTTGGGAGGCCAGGTGCTGGCAGTGGGGCCAGGCGGAGGCTCCCCCCACCGGGCCCCAGGGGGAGGCCGCCAGCTCGCAGGGCCGCTGCAGGCTCGATTAGCGCCCTGTTTTATTCAATTAGGAGGCAATTAGGGATCCTTGGGGGGCTGGGGCTGGTAATTAAGGTGATGTATAATTAGGGTTTCAACAAAAATTATCCAGGATTAAAAATCTTTTGAATAATTTCGTTTAAAAATTTCAAATAGCGTTAAAGACACTTTATCAGGTTTTGAATCAGACCCGTGTAACAAGTCTTGGACGCTGCAGCGCTAGCGGCGGGTGTGGGAAGACAAGGGGCAGGCAGCCCTAGCACTGTCCCCCCACGGGAAGGGAACTTGGCGAAGGGACAGAGGAGCCGGGCTTGCGGCGCGGTTCAGCGGCGGTCTCCCGCCCAGACACGGGTTGCCCAGGGTTGCAGATAGCGCGGGCTGGCCGGGCCATGGGGCCTGGGGACCCCGGGCTGAGCCAGCGTCGCTGCACACCCCGGTTCCCCGCGCACAAAGTCCCGGTAACTACCGCGCCGTGAGAAGGGCTCTGCCCGCCATCTACCCTGCGCAGCCTGTTCCAGGCAGTGGCTGCTGCCCTGGGCGCCCTTCACCCCAGCCCAGCCATCAGGGACAGCACCCTCCTCCTCCTCCTCTTTCTCCTCCTCCTCGAGGGCCGGTGATGAGCCCCTAGGGTCTCCGCCTCTTGGTTTCCGGGCAGAGGAGGGTGGACTCCTTGCTCCCAACTCCCCGCTCTTGACCCTGACCCAGACTCTGCGGCGGTAGGTAGGTCTGCGTCTGCAGCACAGCCGCTTTGCCGATCTGGGCACAGAGAGCGGTGGGTGAGTGTTCCTGGAGCCTGGGTCGAAGTCGGGGTAGTGTGGGGAGGGGGGAAGATGGAGAGAAGAAAGCGAAGTGCAGGGTGGAGGTCGGCCTTTGCTGGAGCAACACTGCCTTCTTCCTGGTGTGCATCTGCGGGCCCAGCTTCGCCCAAGGGGGTGCATTGGCCCCGTGTACTCACTCCACGCACCTGCCCACCAAGAGGCCCGAGTGGGCTGCAGCCCTAGCTGCTGCTCCTATCCCTGTCAGTGCCTGAGCGTCCGGAGACAAGAGAGGGTCCACTTAAGTAGGCCTGACCCCACTCCCTTTCACTGACCTTGAAAAGGGAATTTGGCCTTGTGGGCACCACTTTTAGGGTAAAAACATCCTGAACACAGAGAGGTCAAGCAGCCCATTCGAGGTCACACAGCAACTTAGGGATGAAAGTGAGTGTCACTTAAGGAAAGCTCCCCAAGCTTTATTATTTTGCTCATCCTCCCCTGCCCCCTTCCTTAGGGCACTGTACGCTGTAGTTAAGTAAGTCCAAAGGATTTTCTCTTTTTATGTGTCAAGATTTAAGCATTTTCCCAAGAACAGTGCTTATAGCTTGTAACAGGTCTGGTTTTTAAAAACAAATAAGACCAGCATCCGTTCGGGCTGTGTCTACAACCGGCTAACTGTGTCCTCAGCCTCCCCCAGAGTGGGTGCTCTTTGCTGGGGTCTGGAGCCCCCAGGTCGGGCAAGAGGCTCTGTCCTGAGCTTTTTCGGCCCCAGCCCATGGCTCTGGGTGTCCTCTCCCAAGGGCAGGTGCACAATGGGGGAAGTGCCGTCCTGGGTCAGTCTCGTGGGCAACCCCCCACCATGTACTGTCTTTTGCCTGAGCAAATGCAGGAGGTGGAAGGCGGGCCTGCCTGCCCACCTCCGCCCTCACTCCAAATCTGCACGGAAATAATCACCGTCCCTCCCCCCAGGCAATCAGGGAGAGGTGGAGCCACTGCTGTGCGGACCTGAGCCACCGGGAGGAAGGAAGGAGCCCAGGGCTGCAGTTCCAGACCCCCCCAAATCGGCCGCTGTTCCTCAATCCTGGGCTCCTGCCAGGGCGGTGGTACTCCCTCTGGGCTGGCCAGTGCTCCTGCGCCCTTGTGGGCCCAGGGAGACGGGGAGGACCTCTTCCTGCCCTACCACTCTCTCTCCTGGGTTTTCTGCCATCAAAACCTTGGCTGGCCCGCCCGGCCAGGCTCTCCCGAGACTCAGGAACAATGCCCCGGAGCTCCCAGAGAGCGGTGCCTCGGCTCCCAGATACATATTTGTTTAATAGTTAACATTCTGTGCAAAAAAGGAGGGAAGTCAGAATCTGGTGAAGGCTTTGCTTATTTTATATCCACTATAACTATTTCTGTCCATGAAAATTGGCTTAATTATATCAATGGAATGTTTCTTCTTCAATTCTGTATGCAATTAGCCTGCCTTGCTGGCTGCAATTTATTTTAATAAAAAAATAAACCAGTGGTGTGTTCAGTTCCTCGTCCCCTGGGGACAAATGCGATTGGTGTGTTTAATTTCATTAACTACAATGCGGCCTACTGGAAAAATGTATAAAATCAGCTTTATACAGCTTAAACACTGGCATTTGAAACAAATCATTATTGCATTAGCTGTCACACTGGTAATTCTAGAATCTAAGGAAAAAAAATATATTATGGCTGTTTTTATAACCCTTTGCAAATGCACTGTTAAAATAATTTATAATCATTTTAAAACATGGCTGGTCCTGGTGAATATTTTACCTCCTCTAAATCAGGCTCTGTATTATCCCCTGCCCATTTTACATACTGACGCCTGTGCCATTTCCAACCCCAAATATGCATCTTTCAGGGTGGAGACGGTGGACCCTGTCCTCAAGCACACGGGGTAACATAGGGTCACTTTTTCATTCGGGTCTGACCCGGGTCTGGGTCTAAGATGCGCCCAGGGCCAGAGGGGAGCAGAAGGAGAGCCAGAGGGGAGCCCCAAGTGGGCGCAGCAGAACCTTCCCCTCCACTTGCCCCCACCCCCACTTCCCAGGGTGGGCGGAGGGATCCAGAAGCAGACGGGGCTTCAGGGCTTTACCGGCATGGGGGCAAAAACATCCCAGGGCCCACGTTCCCAGCTCAGACTCGGGGAAGTGAGGGACGGCCCCTGGCTCTGCTCACTCCCAAAACCCTGCTCTGGAAGGGAAGGAAGGGTGACCCTCACGCACTTGTTCTCTGCCCCCGGGCTGGAGCGTTCTCTGCCAAATTCCCCAGATTCCCGCTGCTTTCTGGGGACAGCACACTTCTGGGAGCGGAGGTGTGAGCCTTCAGTCCATACCCCTTGAGAAGCAGCGGTGGGGAGGGGCGCGTGGGATCAGCGATCTCGGAGGGAGTCTGAGCCCAGCACGATCCAACGCTGCCCGTGAGGCAGGTGAGGCAGGTTCTTGCCCCCCTCCCTCCCGGGGGCGAGGGCCTAGAGGTGCTCTGGCGCATCTGGGAGCAGGTTGCGGGGAGAAGCCCCGGGCTCCTCCCATCGCTCCTGGGTCTCCCGTGCACTTTGGGGTGGCTTGAAGCCCCGTGCTGAGTGGGCACTGGCTCTGGTCAGCATGGAGGCGGGAAGGCGACTGGCTGTGAATGGGCAGAGGCCCTGGGGCTCAGCCTGGCTGGGGCTTCTTCCAGCGTGTGTGTCCCCTCCTCACCCAGGTAACCCCCAGGGGCATCAAGAGGAAGACGAGGCTGCTGTCAGCATGGCTTGAGTTGGGGGGGGGCTGCGGCGGGGCTGCGGCTGATGTGAGGGCTTCCCAGGTCCCCGCAGTGGATTCTTAGGTGGCTCCCGGAGACACGCTTGGGCACTTCTGGCCGCACGATTTGCTCTTCCCCTGCAATGTGTTTATATTCTCTAATGGATTCCAATGCACAGGATGGTAGGGCATCGAGGGGGACACAGGCGCTGTGTCCTTAGGTCTGAAGGCCCTGCCTACTCCTCAGGAGAGTGACAGGCGGGTCTAGGTCTCCCCAGACTCCTGACTCCGTCTATGCAGGGTGGACCCTCAGGCCTGTGGTTTGCTTTCTGCCCACCACCACCACCCCAGTACTGTCTGCAGCTACTTCCTACTCGCCGCCCGGCCTCCAGCAGGCAGTACGGCATGGAAGGTTCTAGAAAGCCCCAGTGTGGTCCTTGGTGGGGTCCTGGGTGGCATGGAGGTGACACAGGATTCCCACTCCAGGCAGGCAGTGAGCTTGGGATTTATCCTTGGTCGGCTTGGGGAAATGCTGCGTGGGCCCTCAGGTTCCCGAGCTTCCCTGGGCTCACCTGGGGAGGGGGTCCACAGGGAGGATGTGCAGGCCTGCAGGTGTGCGCTCGCCCACCCAGGGGTGCAGCCGCCCGCACGTGGTGCTGTTCCGTGTCCCCCGAGCGCCGTGCCGCCCCGCGGCCCCGCCATGGAGTGGAGCACACGTGACTGCCTCAGCTCGGACTCTTATCTTCAAACCGGAAAGGACGGGTGCCGGGATCTGACCTGGCCCCCCCCCCCCCGGCCGGCAGCCAGATCCTAGCGGGTGCCGAGGCGAGCCACTCCCTCCCGTTCCCCCACCGCATCCCTTCTCCATCCTTCCATCCATCTTGGGGTTCAGTAGCTCTTGGCATCTGCCTGCTTGTGTCTCCACCCAGAGTCCCCCCCGGCTCCTGAGCGGGTCAGGGTCTTCCGTTTGTTCTGGGGGTCCGCGCCGCCTGCCCGTCCCCTTCCTGCCGCTGGAGTGGAGAAGCCGTCCTTGAGCCTGCTGTGTGTGGGGCTCTGAGCCGTGCCTGAGGGCCCCCCAAGGCTGCCCTGCGCTGGGCACCCCCAGTGACACGTGGTTATGTCGCCATGCTCTGGGCAGCGTGATGAGTGTAGGGGCCACAGGTCCTTGCCCTGGGGGCCGGACTTCTGTGTCCAAGCTGTTTGGGGAGAAAGTCAAACTGGACCAACGGGCCACCCCCACCTCATTGCTTCTGGGGGCACCCCCCCTTCGTGTCTCTGCTGGCGGGGTGGCTGAACCCCCAGCCCGAGCGACTGGGTCTATTTTCAAATTAGAAAGGCCAAAGGAGGGGCTGAGAGGGACGGATGCTCAAAGAGGAGCCCTGCCCATTTGTCTGCTTCTGTGAGTCTCTGTGTTTTAGAGTCAGTGGCTCCCGTGGAGCGTGCGGCGCCCTGACACCTAGGGCAGGCCGGGCGCCTCTGACACTTCGGCACGGGGAAGAGATGCCTGGGTCGACGCATGATGAATGAGGACTCGCTGTGGTTTCGGAACGCTTTCCGGTGACACGCTTTAATCCCCGTATCTATATTCAGAAGGCGACAGTCAATATTATGCCGAAATATGGATTTACATAATAGACTCCCGTTGCTCGTCTGGCTGCGTCTCCGAGGGAAAGGGGCACACACGGAAAAGTGCTCAGACATTTGTATCTGCTGAATGGGCTGTAACGGCCTCTCCAGAGAGGCCGGGCCACATCGGTCCATAAAACACATGAACAAAGGCCGGAAATTATGCTCACCGGCGGAGCGCGATGGTGGCCGTGGGAGAACCCTGCTGGCCCCGCAAGCGGGGGGTGTGCACCCTCGCGTGCCCCCTGCACCTTCCCCTTCCTGCTGCAGCGCCCCTCCTACCCCGGCGCTTATGGCCCCCGATGACGCTCCAGTGGCAGGCCAGGTGAAGGCCCGGACGTGGGCCGTTGGCCACCATCCCTGTGTTTGCCTGGCAGCCGGGCTTCCCCCTCAGTCCCCGAGCAGCGACATGCTCAGGTCTTGGCTGTGTTGGGAATCGGTGTCTCCGGCTTGTGCTGACCCCACAACGGTTTCCAGCCCCCGCCCCCCTCCCCGTTCAGCAGTGGCTGTTGGTCGCCCTGCTCGCCTAGCCCCCCGAGCAAGCCGCTGTCCTCAGGGTCAGATCCCAAGTGGCCCTGGCACTATGTCTGGGGCTTCGGTGAAGAGGAGGGCACTGTGCCTTCGGAAGGCCCCGGGTCCCTTGGGAGCAGAGCCTGTGAGAGCGTCTGTGGTGTCCGTTCTACGGGGCTGCTTGGGCCATGGCAGCCACCTGCTCACTCCAAGGTGCTTCCCTGGGGGTCCGGCCTCCCTTGCAGACCGCTCCCAGCTCTTACTCCTGAGAAAGCCAGTGCATTCTTGAGCCGCCTGAAAACCGGGAGGGGGGCGTTTCTGTGGGTCAGAGCTGCCGTGCTCAAGGGAGACACGGCCCCAAGCACAGCCCCTTCATCTGGTCTGTGTGTGGAGACGGCGTCGGGGGTGCAGACCGGTCCTCACGGGTGCAGCCGTGCACCTGTGTGCCGGCGTGGGCTGACGTCCGCGTGAGACTTACCCTCCGGCTGTGCTTGTGGCCGTACCGTCCCAGCCCACTGTGCTTTGCACGGAGCCCCCCACGCTGCTTGGTTCTCCACCGTGTGTGGAACCGTGGCTGCGGGGCCGCGGGGCCCAGAGCCGTCTGCAGCTTGGCTGTGGGAGAAGGCAACAGCGAAGTTCAAAGGTGGAGAGCAGGCGATCTGTGTGCATTTCCCGGCACGTTTGTAACCCCCCGGAAGAAACAAAGAGGAGAGGGAGCTGTTTGCATAATCCTGGGCCCTAGCGCTCACATTGAGAAAAATTAGGGCCTCTTGAAAAATTACGGAATCATACCGCAGTGTCAGGTTCCAAGATAATGATGTGTCTATGCGCGAAAATATTGAATTGCAATAACACGCCGGCAAGTCCCTCTCTGAATAGGGTATTCAGCTCCCAGCTTGGGCTGAGCGAACAGCTAGTGACTGATAGAACACCAATGGTGCCGTGAAGCGCGGGGCCTGCAGCCGGACTCTGGCTCTGCGGCCGGCTTCTCCATCCCGGCCCGGCCAGCCGTCCTTTGCTTTCATGAAGCAGCCCGACGACGTGGCTAATTATTTATTTATCACGTTAGCAGGACGAAAAGCTGTCAGAGACAGATTGATTTTTCCCTGGAAGTGATTTGACATTACGTTAGCAATAGGGCCACTGAATGGTGCTGCCTGCTGGTCTCAACCTCCCGAAGTTCACTGGGTGACGGTGCCGACGGCCCGGGTCGGCAGCCGGTGTGGACCGCGAGCCTCGGCCTGCCGGCACGCTCTCCCCGCAGGAGGCCCTGTCGCGGATTTCTGCTCAGAGGCGTGCGCTCGACGTCTCCGTCGTCTCCTTGTCTTCTTCGGGCCAATGAGGTCTGAGCAGCAACAAGTCAGTGGGACGAGGGGAGACCTTGTGAATCTCCACTGCATCTCTGATAATGAGCCAGTGAGATGGGGGCCTCCTGTCCCGACTCGGGGCGCTCCGGCCATGGCCGTGTGAGCGTGTGACCGGCTGCACATGCACGGCTGAACAAAAGGACTACACAGGCCGCTGGAAAGCACGTCCCCAGAACCCCGGGGGGGCAGAGTGCCGGCCCAAGAGGGTCTCTCATTTCCCGGCCGGGAGTCAGGACTGCAGAGCAGAGGGGCCCCGGAGTCTTAACTCTCTCCTCATCGAAGGTGTTAATCTTACCTTCCAAAGGTTAGATAAAGCCGCTCAAAGCTGTTTGTTATTGAATCTCTTCTGCTAATTATGGCGGCGGACTTGGTCCCAGGCCGGTCCCAGCCGCCCCACCCGGCCCCCGCGGCTGGCAGCCCGCACACGGGTCCTTCTTTGCTGAAACCCAAGTGCTCCCTGGCTGGGGTTTTAGGTTGCCTCCTGATGCTGACAGACTGCCCTCGTTCCAGGGGAGGGCTACAGACGAGAGGGGAAGAAGCCCAGCGCGGCAGCAGGGTCCTGTCTGCCCCGGGGGCCCCTCCTCGGCTCACAGATTCCGCCTGGCACTGTGCGGGAGGGGGCTGGGGCAGGGAGGAATGCCGCCCCATCCTTTCTGACAAAGAGCCCCCAACTCTTTATTCACCAGGCCCTGGAATAATTCTGGGCCTCCTGTGTAGGGCCTGTGGCTGGCGGGAGGGCGGGGGTCCCGGGAAGTGGGCCACGGACAGCTCTCGGGGGCTGGCCGTAGGCTCTGTAGAACATCGGGACCTCCAGGCCAGAGCCAGACCTCCTGGGAAACTGCTCGTGGTGCTGGTCCCCATCACGGGCAGTGGCCACCGGCAAAGGGGCACAGTCTGGCCACAGGGCGCCCGGGAGGAGGACCTGGGGGGCCATGACGACTTCTTCCCTCCACTCCCTGAATCTGTAAGGGCAAAAGCCAGCTGAGCGCCCCCATCCCTGCCCGGCCCAGAGGCAGAGACCCTCAGACCCTGGGCCAGCAGGCAGGCCGGGGGCGATGGATAGTGAATGCCCCCGTGAGCATCACCTGTGGGCCCCTTGGGGGGGCTGCCTGTCCCGCTAGTTCCCAAGGCTCCTCAGATCAGAGGGCCACCAGCTACAGGCCTCGGAGTCGGTGCGTGGCCTTCGCTTCCTGAATTCCAAAGGAGAGAAACAACTCCATCATCTTAGCTGAGCCTGGATGCAGCCAAGGACCTCCGTGGGCCACCTGTGGTCCCCAGGGTGGGAGGCTGTGCCCCCAGCAAAGGGAGGGCAGTCAGGGTGGTCTCAGGGAGTGTCCCAGGGGGCCTCCTTCAGGAGCAGGCAGGCCTCCGTGGGCCCAGCAAGAACACCTCCAGGCCAGCCTGACCCTCCATCTGGAGTCACCCTTGGCTCAGGCCAAGAGAGACAGGACAGCTGCTGTAAGCAGGAACCCCAACAGTGATGGGTCCCCAACCTACTGGGCTCCAAGCACCGTCCTCCCAAGGAAGCCCTGAGGGCAAGCTTAGCTTCAGAGAAGCAGAGGTGAGGACCTCAAGGAATCATCATCCTTTCCAGGGCTGGACTGGGGACACACTGGCCACACTCATGGTGCCCTTATCCCCACAGGTCAGCTCAAGGGCTCCCTGACCTGTCCCATCTCTGCTGGGTCAGGACCGAGCAGGGGCCGATGGCCGGTGCCCCGTGCCCTCCTTTCCCGACATCTCCAGCCTGCCCTGCAGTTCTGGGGACGTTTCTCTAGATTTGGCGCGGCAGACGGGGCCATCCAGTTCTGCTTCTGTCCCTTCCCAGCTGAGACAGGCTGGCCCAGCTGGAAGGATGAGACTCCCTCCATCTGTGTGTCCAATGGGGGCGAGCCCCACACCTTCTTCCTCCTCTCTGGGGCAGGGGGCTCCCGGTGGCCCCTTGCCCGACAGCTCTGACTAGCTTGGATGGGATGTGGGGCGAGAGGCCAAAGGCACGTGAATGTGGTATTATCGTTGCTGTGATGTCGGCAGGGTCCAAGCTGTCTTTCTCAGCAGCTATTTTGGGTTTCTGGAACTTTCTGGCACCTGGCGGAAGGCAGGTTTGTGTGTGTGTGTGTGTGGGTTGGAGGAGTCTCACCAGGGGGCCTCTGAATGTGGTCTGCAGACTGAAAAGCGATCTGAAATGATATGATGATGGGCAGCGAATGAAGCGGAGACATGAGGTTGGGCAGCCTTGCGGGCGTGTGCCATCCCAGCTGGAGGTGCCCGGCCCCAGAAGCCACGCCCACCATTGTGGGGATGGCTGGGGATGGTCTGGGGGCCTTGGGCCACCGTGCCATCCATGTCTTCATGTCCATGTCTGTGGGTTGGGAGACTGTGTCCCCCAAGCTTCTAGGAGAAGAGGAGCCGGGGACCATGGCGAGCTGCCCTGCCCGACCCAGGACCCAACACCAGCTGGGGCGGGGCTTAGAGTCTGTGGTGAACCCTGCATTCTGGGGTCTCCTGCTTAACTGGGTGACAGAGGACTTGGGATACTGAGCGGCAGGTCCCAAACCTGGAAGAGGGGAAGCTGTTTCTCCGCTCTGTGCCATTGTCCGGCCACCAATCTGACTTCTGAGAGTGTGTCTACACACCCACAGAGGCACTTTCCTGTAATTGGTTCGTGTATGCAGTGCAGAAGCACACACGTGCACACATGTGATGTAGGCAGGCTGACACATGCTCACGCACAGGCGTATGCGGGAACACTCACACATGCTCACACGCAGACGTATGCGGGAATACTCACACGTGCTTACGCGCAGACGTATGCGGGAACGCTCACACGTGCACACGCGCAGGCGTATGCGGGAGTGCTCAGAGGCGCTCACACGTGCACACACGCAGGCGTATGCGGGAACACTCACAGGCGCTCACATGTGCACACACAGTGACCCAGGCGGAGGCAAACACTGGGACGGCTTCCTCAATGCAGTGTGTATATGTGAACAGCACGTACACGCGCATACACACGTGTGCACCCATGTGCAGACTGCTCTTCATACACACAGTCACAGATGACTACATGAGCCAGAATCTGGGCGTCGTCCTAGACAATTCAGGAGAGCCAGTAGCCATCAGAACAGAGCACATTTTTGGTGGTGAAGGGACCGTCCTGCAGGGAGCTGTCCCCAGGTTCCCCGGCCCCAAAACAACAGGAGAAGGAGGCTGGGAGGCTTGGAGGCCAAGTCCAAGCACGAGCCCACGGGCCCTTGTGGGAGAAAGGGTTTTGGCAACTGCTGGGCCAGGGGATAGGCCTTTCCCTCCTTCCTCATTGGGCACTGCCGTCCTCGGGGGCCCTGGGCTGTCGGGGGCCTGTCCCTGTGGGGTGGGGCAGGGGATGGCCTCCCAGAGCACGGCAGGACGGCCTGGATCTGGTGTCATGCAGACTCAGGAGAAGGGGCACAGGGTCCCCTCTGGCCCTTTCAAAGAGACATTCGATCTGAACCCTGGGGCCCAGTAAGGAGATTCCCGCGAACGCGAACGAGTGCTGACCGAGGCTAAGCTCTCAGGCCCGGAGAAAGCACAGGGACTCTGGCATGAGGCCCTTTGTGGGATTATCTGCCCCCCCTGGGAGACGTGGAATGCTGGGGGTGAGAGGCCATGACGATAGAGAACTCACACAGGCCACCGATAAGAGGGATGCTTTCTGCGGCCGCTCCGTCGCCGAAATTTGAGGTGCGGGCCCAGAGTGGAGGCCAGTGGCCCGGGACATTTGAGCCAGGGAGGCACCGTCCACTCTGCCTGCACCCAGGAGAATTTGAATCCAGCTTGTGTCTGCCGGTGTGGATACCCAGGGCCCCTGTCCCTCTTCGAGAACAGAGCCTGCAGGGACAGAGCAGACCGGGCTGCTCGGGGGTGTCCTGGTGGGCTGCAGGGGCGGGAGGGAGGTCAGGCGGGGAGGCAGGTGGCCCCGGGGCGCCTGTGTGTGAGTCGCAGATGGAAAGTGCAGGTGAACCCTTGCCCATCCTGCTGCAGATGCTGGCCAGGCGCTTGGGGTGTATTTCCATGCTGCCCCCTCGGTCCCAGTTCATTCCCGTCTTTGTCAGTGGACGTGAGCACATCTAAGTGTTCTAGGGGCTGGTGCCCAGGACCCACCCTTGACCCTCTCGAGGTCCCGGTGGAACACGCACGCCTGGGTGGCGTTGGGGCCACGAAAATGTGGATGGGACCGGGGGATCGGGCCACCTGCCGTCTCTGAGGGTGCTGCGGGGGGCCCTGAGGGTCTTCAAGTGCCGCGGTGATGGGGCAGTGTGCCTCACGGGGTCGGAACCATCCTGCAGCCCAAGGACGAAGCTTCGTCTTACTGCCCAGCTGAGACTGGGAGGTGTTAGGCGCAGCTTACTGAACTTGACTCCACACTGCTCTGGGACTGGGCAGGAAGGAGGCGCGGCCCCGGGGCGGGAGCTGCACATTTCCCGCAGGGGAGTGATGCGTTCTGATGGTCTGTCCAAGCAGCGGTGACGCCTGTGCTCACAGCCCGGCTGGTAGGGGTGGATGGGACAGGCTTCGTGTTCAGACCCGGGTGGGAGCCTGCACCCACCGCGGGCGAGCTTTGTGACCAGCTGCTCTCAGCACTCTAAGCTCAGTGTCCCCTTTTGAGAAACAGGCGATCCATACCTTGTAGGCTCGCAATTGGATCCAGAATGGGCTTGCCTGTCCCTCCTGGAAATCAGCTGCCTGCTCCCTGGCCAACTGGCTTCCTCGAACCGAGGAGGGGAGCTGTGGCTGGTCCTCTCTGGGTGCCTAGGGCGGGTAGGAGGCTCCTGGTCAGGCCCTTTCCCCAGGCCTTCAGGGGCTCCAGGTGGGCCTTGCCTGCCATGAGCTTCTCGAAGCTCAGAAGCGTGTCCAGTCCTGTGGGTTGGCTGATGGGGCAGGTTCTCTGGGGCTCTGAGACGGTCTGCCCCTGACCACACACAGCTTCCTGAAGGCCACGGTGGTCTGGGTGGCCGGACAGTCACCTCCCACTGGGACCTCCTCTATTTCTGCACCTGAGATCCTTCCTTTCAGGGAGGAGGATAGACAGGGAAACTGAGGCCTGCTCAGGGTGCACAGGTGCATGAGGAGGTCTTCAGAAACTGTAGCGTTTGCCTGGCAAGGTCCAGGGGGACGTTCTCCCCGTCAGGCCCGGCGGCTGCCCCCCAGGTCACGGGTTCCGGCAGCCTGCCTCAGTGCTCCCTGCACCTGCTGTCCAGCATGAAGGTCTGCGGCTCTCCGCTGTCAGACCTCGGCTCGTGCAGATGCGGTGGCTCCCCACGACCCCCGCCCTGCATACCCTCAGTGCACAGATGCCCCGGGCTGGAGCCTGGCCTGGGCTTCCTCCCACTGGCCCCTGCCCGACCTCCCCGCCCAGGATGCTCCTCTGTCTGGACACTGGTCCCGTCTAGGAGCAGGGGGGGCCAACAGGGGGCCCCAGGGAGCTTAACTCACCACGGCGTGGCCAGGCCACCTGGGGCTGGGCAGAGCAGACCCTCTGGTCTGTGGCCCCCTGACCGTGACCTCTCTCCTTCCTCCGGGGAGGGTTCCTTTCCAAGCTGAGGAAGGATTCCTGGCTTCATCTGCTCGTGCCTGCCCTATTTATTTATTTGTTTGTTTGTTTGTTTTTATGGGGTATGCTGTTAATTAAGCAAAAGCTCTGCAGAAATGAGTCCGTGCCTGGAGGTTTCTGTGAAAAATGAGAACCTAGCCCCTCCGTGAAATTCCCAGTAGTGAAGCAATTAAGGGACGGAATTAGGCAATTCACACACAGTATCCTTCACTTCCAATGAAAGTTTCAAAAAAAAAAAAAAAAAAAAGAAGCAGAGACACGGAAGTCCAAGTGACTGTTGGGTTCAGCCCAGGGCCTCGTGTCCAGGGTCTCGTGTCTGTAGTGGTTGTGGGCTCCGCCACGGCCACAGCCGCGGCCACGGCCACCAGAGATGCTGCAAGCCTGAGCCTCCCTTGGAAACACCGGATCCTTTGCAGGTGAAGGGTGAGGCGAGGCTTGCTTCTGGAAGGGGACCTCACAGGCTCCGTGTGCCCGAGCTGGGCAGCGGGGGCCGGCGGCTGGCCGGAGCGGAGGGGACTTCCTGCCTGCGTGTGCAGTCTAGAGCATAGGGGGCCCGTTGCGTCGTAGCTCCCGGCGGCACACACCTCGCCTGGACCCGGCTAGCCTGCCACCCCCAGCCTGGGGCCCCACCAGGGAACCACGGTCCACATCGGGGTCAGGTCAAGGGCCCTTCCTTGTGCTTGGCAGGCAACCTAACCCCAAATGAGGAAATTCACATTTCTTGGGTTTGTGGGAGGGAGTTTTTAGCTCATCAGAGATTTAAATCAACTTTGATTTTTTTTTTTTTTCCCAAATGAATTCTTCGCCGAGAATGCCCTCTATGTGCCTTTCCCTTGGACATTGCAAATGCCACGTTTCCAGATCGTCATCCCAGAGGGGCCGTCCCGGCAACCCTCAAAGTTGCAGGACCCCCTGTTCCCCAAAAGTGTTTCTGGAGTGTGCATGTCACTGTGGATAGTTTTTGTCTTTCCTTTTAAAAAAAGCAAAAAATGACAACCTTGAGATGCCTTTGGATGGCCTCTGGCTGTTGACGAATGGACTATTTCTGTTGGTGGCACCGCGTCCGGCCTCCTGCTTGTGGTTGAGCAAAGATTGGGCTGGATTTCCCTGCAAGCTGTGTTTCCTCCTCCCCCGTGGTTGCCCTGCTCTTTGGCCTTCATGCTACATTCTTGCTCTCCTCATTTCGCTTTGTAATGTTTCTCTCACCTTCCAAAGCCGCCGGCAGTGCGGCGGGGATTTATGAGCCCTGAACCTCCAACAGGATCATCTCTTTCCTATGCGCTCGGTGGTACCCTGGCTGCATGACCTTGGCCGCCGTGGTCCGCGAGAGGTACGCACAGGGAGTCGGAGCGGCCAGAAGAAAAGGTGCTCGGGCGCTGGGGGGCTGGCTGCATTAGATCAGGGAGCGAGGGGCCTGAGTCATTGAGAACAGCCCAGAAACCAGCCACCAGCCCCCCACCCCAAAGGCCTTTTCCCATGTGTGTTCTGATGGGCTTCGGGGACTTCAGGTGGGCCCCTGGCTGGGGTGGGTGCCCACCCACAACGCCCCCCGCTCCTCACTTGTACCCCTCGTGCCCCGTCCTTCCTGGGGGGCCTTCTGCTCTCGGTGGGAGTGGACACGGGCAGTTTCGCCTGCCAGAAATGGAGGCTGTGCTGAACGATGTCCCAACGCGGCTCCCCACGGCGCTCAGCACGAGGCTCTCATCTGGAAGCCGTGGCTGCCCCTCGAGCCCCCCGCCCCCGAGTTGTCTCTGCCTCTTCCCGTCGGTGTGGGATCGATTTTCAGTTCAGAGCCCACTCCCGCTTTGGGGGGACTAAGGCCCCTCCCCGTGTGTGCTCGGGGGCGGCAAGGGTCTGCGGGGCTGGCTGGCACTCGGCCACTTGTCACCCCAGCTGTCCTCCCCTGGGGGTGCCGTGGCCTGAGGGAACTCCGTAGGGTGGCCCCGCCATGGGTGATGCTGGGGCACCCCTGAGTGGAGAAGGTGCGGGGTGGCCCCCCAGCTCTCCACACCCACCTGCCCTCACGACAGGATCAGCTTGGAGCTCAGCCAGGCATTGCCTCCTGAACCACGTGCAGCCCCGGGCCCCCCCACCCGGCCCTGTGTCCCTGCGACCGACGGCGCCTCCGCCTGGGCCTGTGTTCCCACGGAGCCGGCGGGAGAGGAGCCCGTTCACCTACTTGGAGCCCAAGGGGCTCTGTGAGCTCATCTCAGGCAGCAAGAGGGGACGGAGGGCGCTGAGCCCAGCAGCCTGCCCGCGTTCCTGCACAGGAAAACAAAAACGTCCCCAGGCCGGGAAGTGCACATCTTTCACTGGCCCTTCTACAGGACAGGGTTTACTCATCTCAACAGCAGTGCCCTGTCAGGCCTAGGGTCTGCCCAGCACAGCTTTCTTGGGGCACTTTTGGTCCCCAGGGCCTTCCTCCCTGGGCAGCCACTGCAGCAGGGAGAATTCAAGGGGGCCATGTGTCTGGCTCGCAAGTTCCCCTTTTACAGCATCTCCTCCGGGCCCAGACGCCAAGAGGAAGGGGAAACGCGGGAGCAGAGAAATGGCTATTGCAGAAGGATCCAGGGCCTCCCTGAGGCTTCAGAGGAGCTGGAGCCCAGGGGCGCGGGGCCGTCACGCTCTCCGATGCCTGTGCTGTGTGTGGGGAAACTGAGGCCCGGGGACGATGGTAGGAAGCACGGGTCACCCGGGGACGCTGCCAGAGCTGACCCCTGCACAAAGGAACACAACCACGATGGCAACTTCTCCTCCGTATCCCACAGTCCATCTTCCTGGCTCTCTGCTCTGGGAGCCAGAGACCCCAGACCCCTCAGAAACGCTCCGATCCCTGGGGGCATTGTCGGTGAGGAAGCTGGAGTTAAGGCTGAGGTCTTTCGTCCCCCTGCTTGTCCCCCCGCCAGCCCCTGGGCGATGTCCCAGCCCTCTGACATTCTGTCGGGCCGCGTGGGGCAGGCTGCCCCCCCGGGGGGTGGGGAACACAGCCTCCCACAGAGGCGGCCCCCGGAATTCCAGGAGAGAAGGGCGGGCGCAACAGCTTTCAGTGAGCGACCCGGCTGAGCCCCCTGCAGGTAGATGAGCGGGAACCACACGGGCCCTCCCTTAGTCCCCATGGCAAGGCGATGCAGGCCCAGAGGACGCCGCCCACAGCCCCCCGCAGGTGCATGCCTCTGAACTTCAGCTGGGCCCCTCCCGAAGGGGTCAGGAGAGGTGGCCCGGCAGTGGGGGTGAGTGACCCCCATGGCAGAGGGTGCCGTGTGCTCCCTGGGCCTTCAGCCACCAGGAGCAGGGGGGCCCGCTGTCGCTCATCTTGCGTGCTCACACCCCGCACACCCCGGAGGTGGCCCCCGATCGGGTCCAGGGAGAGGGCCTTTAGTCATATCTCCGGGGACCGTTGGAGGGCTGTGGAATGGGTGTGCCAGCGGGGGGCGGTGTCCTTTCCATCTCATGATAAGTCCGCGCTCACTGACAAAAGCTCGACCCTCACCACCTGCGCTCAGTGAGCTGGAAACGGAGAGGGAGTGCGGGCCGGGGGCTTCTGCGGATGGCTCCCTGTCACCGCGGTGCTGGTGGCGCCGACCTTGGGCCCCTCCTTCCTCTGCCCACGGTCCATGCCGCCAGGTGGGCACGGAGCCGGGGTCTGCCGGCTGCTCCAGGACTGGGGACCTGGGCTGGGGAATCTGTCTCCTCTTGTCTCGAGGGGCTGTGACATCTTGAGACAAAACCTTTAAAATCAGAAAGATGGGAAAGCCTGCAGCTGCCACTTATGCACATCTTTTGAAGCAGGTGATCAGGACAAGGGGCCCTGTGGGAATGTCTGGCTGAGTGGGTCTCTGCAGATCGTAGGAGGGATGTTCTCACCTCTGTCACCTCTGGAGACCTCCGTCCAGCTCGGTGATTGACAAGGTGCATCAGTGACCTGGGGCTGGTGACCTCACCGGTGACTTCCCTGAGTCCACAGAGACTCCTGATTCTCCCCAAACAAAACCCCCTCCCAGGGCCCCGCTCACCTGAGGTCCCAGGCAGGCCCAGGCTAGCCCAACATCGAGGGCAGACAACATTATATGCAACTCTCAGCTCCCCGCCCGAGCCAAGCCTAAGGGGCCAGTGCAGGTGGGCTCCACAGTGCAGGGAAGGCTGTGGATGTTTGGGGGTGTCCTGGGTTATAGCATCAAGCCTGTGCACCCCAACATGCCGAAACAGACCGCCGGTGGACAAGGAAGGAGTTCAGGTACATTCCCCCGAGTATCAAGAATTTTTTGGAGTCACCGGGGAATCTGGACTGCTATGACTCTGTGGTCGGGCTGCTGTGTTCCAGGAAGTACGAAAGAGAAGTGGTGACTGTCCACTCACCTCGGTCTGGGGAGAGTAGTGGCTGCCGTCCATGTGGTCTGTGGCAGCCGGTGACCTAGAAACCCAGGCGGCGTGCTCAGGGCAGGGAGCGGGCTGCCGCCGCAGCAGCACCGGGAAGGAGGGGGGACTCAGGGTGCTGGGCAGGAGCCACTGTGGTCCAGGGCCCGGGGGGGGGGCAGGAGGCAGAGGGCAGCTGACACCCCCAGCCTCTCCTCTCCCCATCTAAGCATCTCCAAGGAGGCGGGGGACTTCGTAGAACACAGGGACGCACACTCCTGTCCTGTCGATGGCGGGCACCGCCTCCAGGACGACAACCGTGGGTGAAAGGGCACTTTGGGTGAACGGGAGTGGTCCTGGCAGGGACAGGAGCACGTCTGAGCTCCTGGGAGGCTTGTGTCAGGCCGGGGACCCCGCGGGAGCAGCTGCCACTTCCACCGGGCTCCGGGAGGCAATGACAGCGAGCCAATTTCCACGTGGGCAGTGCTTCTCCGTTTAATGGCAAACACGGGTGTCCCCTGAGGGCTCCCACTGTCCTGCTGATGTGACCAGAGACCCGGGGCCCTGCCCTAGTGGTGTCACCACATGGTGCTCCTGACCCCGGGAGAATCTCGAGGGCCCGGGAGGGGCTGGGGGCTTCCCTCCCGCTGTTCCCAGGCAGCCTGGTCCTGACCTCTTTTATGGCACCATGGGGGATTTCCGGTACCCAGCAAGAAGGGTCAGGTGGGGCGGCAGCTGGGACACCTGTGCTGCTCTAGGCCCCGTCGACGTCCCCACCCTGCCATCTGCAGCTCTGGGGGGGGAGTGATGAGCGGGGTGCCGGGAGGGGTGCTGGCGGGTGGTCGGGGTCTCCTGGCTGCTGGGCAAGGTGGGGCCCTCACAGAAGAGCCTCGGCTCACCCTCCGCGGTTTGGGAAGAAAGCCGAATGAGCTAGGTGGATTTACAGTAGTTTTTTACTGTAAATCTAGTACAGATTTACAGCTAAGGTCAGACCAACCTCTGTGCCTCAGTTTCCCCACCGTTGTAGGCATAATGCTGTCCACCTCACAGGGCCGGAGGGGGTTGGCCTTTCTCGGCTAGAGGACCATGCATTCAGCCTGTGGGCACAGCCCCCCACTGTCGCTGGGGAGGGCGAGAGGCAGGAGGAGCCCAGAGTCTGGGGACATGATTCTGGAAAATGGAGTGAGGCCCTGCGGCCAGGCAGCACAGCATGGGCGGCGAGGCCGGAGTTCCCGTCCTGCCTGGGCCCCCCTGGGAGCAGTCACTGCACTGGTCACAGGCTGATGGGGGTCGCCTGAGCTGCTGCTGACCATCGAGGTTCTAGGTCACCAGGTGGGTTGTGGGCAGCACCTGGGCTCAGCCTCCTCGCCACACAGCTTCGGGGGACCGTGCGCCCCCTGGAGACTTGGCCGGCCGTGTGGGTGTGTGGGCAGCTGGGGCTGGGAGAGAGCAGGAGAGGAGGGGTGCGGAGGTCAGCGCGCGGTATCCCTATGGGGTCAGGGCTGGCCCTGGGGTGCCTTGGGGTGGGGACCACCTCATACTGATTCCCAACTGCACAGCGGGTCCCTGTTTGGCGTCGAAGCTCCATATCCCGCCAGCAGAGTGGGCTCGATGGCCGGCACCGGGCGTTAGGGTGGAACCCGGGTCAGGGGGACGGTCGCTCTCCCTCCCTCCCAGACAGCCCAGTGACCCCTGACCTGGGGGTCTCAGCTCCCTGACCAGCCCTCCTGCTCGGCCTGGGCTAGTGCGGGCTATAGGCTGTGCCCTGTCCCTGTCCACAGCCGGGCTGTGTGGCCAACCCCAGGCTCCACAACGCCCCCGACCGAGGGGAGGCTGCAGAGGGAAGGGCCTTCCACCCCTCTCCTCCCACCCCCCGGCCCCCCGCCTCTCTTTCTCTGGCCCCACATGGGTGGGGGGTTCCCTTTCGCGGCTCCAGCCCCAGACCCTCAGGCCTCCTGTCCTTTCCCCTGCTCGGAGCCCCGGCTTCCATCCCTGCCCGACCTGGCCTCCAGTGGCCAAGGACTGAGGTCATGTGGGGGCGGGCCACCTGCTTAGGAAGGAGAGGGTCTGTTTTTAGAGCCCGCACCTCACAGCAGAGGCCAGAAGCCACGCCGAGCCCACGCTTCCCTTCCTGGCCTGGCTCTTCCTCTTTTGCTGGCAGCGGCATCTTCCCTGCGGGCCCAAGGTGGCCCTCAGTCCCAGGGCTGCCTCGACCTTGGAGGGCCTCCCTTTCCTGCTCCTGGACAAGCAAGGAGGCCGGTGCGGGGCCCAGGACTGGGAAGGTCCTAGTGGAGGCGGCTTTGCCTCTGAGCATGGGTGAGTAGGCTGTTCCCTCGCCCGGGGGGTGCAGCGCATGGGGTGCAGCGCCCTAGTCTGTCCCCCGTGCCGGCCTGGGCTTGGTGCAGCCAGGAGGGTCACCCCCCCCAGTCACCCCGCAAGGCGGCCCCCAGCCTCTGCAGGACGGCTGGGGTCCTTTGCTGATTGTCTGGCACCGCACTCAAGTGTCATTCTCTCCCCACCACCCTCCTCCCGCCCACTGTCCTCCTCCTGCCCACCGTTCTCCCACCTGCCGTCCTCCTCTAGCTCACCATCCTCCTCCTGCACCTCTCCTATCCCCCCTTCCACCACCCCTGCGTATTTTCCCTTGGGGACACTCTTCCCTGCTGCCGTTTCCACCGGAGTCTCAGCCTGTGTGAGCCTGCCGGACGCCTGTGCTGTGTGTCCCTGGGGACCCTGAGGCTGGGACGGGGCCGGCGGTGCCTCTGCCCGCTTCCCAGCTGAGGACCCAGCAGTCCGGAGAAGCTGCGTGTTGTGGCTGCTGGGGTCACGGGGAAGGTCAAGGGCAGGGTATGGAGCCTCTGGGAGCCGAAGGACAAGTGTTGGCCCTGCGGGGAAATCTGATTTTGCCGGATGCTTCACTTTCCGTGGGGTCTGGGGGCAAATTTGCTGCCCTCTTGGGGTCAGTGTCCTTTGGACAGGATGGTGTAAGCGTGCTCATCCGTGGGGTGGCCTCGAGCAGCTCCTCCCACGTGCTCCGTGGAGCCCGGCTTGCCAACTCTGGGGACAAGTAGTAATAACCTCGAGCGGCCAGCCTGCCATTCCTACGCCTGGCATACCGCCCGCCCCCCGCGGGGTTTACAGCCGGGCGTCACTGCCCTCCCCGCCCCCCAAAGGCTCGGCTTCGGGCGGCCTCCCAGGGCTACCGTCCCAGCTCCGGCTGGGAGAACTCCTGAGGCCCCTGGGGCCTGGTTACTGAGCGGTGGGGGGCTGGAGGCGGCGCCGCTGGCCCAGCTGGGAGGGCTGGAGAAGACCCCCCCCCATGGAGCCGGGGTGCTGCTGCGGTGCTGGCCGCCCCGTGCTCGTGCCCGAGTCGAGATGTCCGGGGGCCTGACTCGGCGTGCTCGGGGCAGGAGGCCGGGGAGAAGGCCACCGCGGGGGTTGCTGGCGGCTCCACACCTGCCCGGCTGCCCATGCCTGTGACACGCAGGCAGGGCCCAGTCTGCAGTGGCCTCCCCCCTCCCCTCGCCGGGGGTCCAGGCAGCCCCACCCAGGACCCAGGTGCTCCAGGCAGGGGGGTGGTCCTGGTCCTCCCAGGGGCGGGCTCTGGGTGACTTCCACCCCAACCCCGGGCCTCCTTCATTGCCTGCGTCCACCTGATGGGCAGGGAAGGCTCTTCATGGGAGGGCGGGGTCCTTCACGGTGTGTGCGGGTGCACCAGCCCAAGGCTGATCGCTCGGGGGGGGTTATTCTGCCCCGAGTCATGCCAACTTCTCCAAGCCCCCCCAGCCCCCTGTGGTGGGAAAGGAGGGGCTCCCCAGGAGCAGGAGAAGAGTCAGGTCATGGGAGCAGAGAGCTTGCCCATGAGCCGAGAGCACCCCCTGCCTCTCCATCAGCCATGGCATCACTCGGGATCAAGCACCAGCTCCTGGTCTAGGTGGCCGGTGGCGGCTGGGCGGGTGCTGAGCCGGCCGGGGACGCTCTGTCCTCAGCAGAGGCCAGCAGCTGTGTCTACAGGGGGCAGCTGCTGGCCTGGAAGGGACAGGGGAGACTCCTAGGAAGGCAGCAGGGCAGAGGAGGGCCCTGTGGAGATCCGTGGGGAAGAATGATGGCCCCAAGCGAAGCGTGGTGTCCCCGCGTCATTAGGAAGGGGCCCCTGGGAGCTGCCAGAGGGACAGGTAGGCCTGGGGGAGCTGGGGGGTCTCTGTCCCTGGCTCCCAAAGCCTCTGCTCGCCCCCAGCCCTGGCAGACCCTGCCTGTCTGGGCAATCTGCCCCCACTGGCCATGCGGCCCTGGAGGGCGGGGTCGTGTCCCCTGGTGCCCATCGCTTGTCAGGAGGCCCTCAGCCGGTGTGTGAGTAATCAGAACCTGACCTGGGAGGGCGGCAGAGGGGGCTGCCTCTTCCCTCACGCCCGTGGGCACGGGAACACAGAGGTGACCCTGGCTGACTGGGAGAAGGTGTGGGACTTCAGGGACATCGGAACCCCATCTCAGCAGGGGGGCTGTTCCCGGGGTCCTCAGTGCAGACGGAGGCCCCCGGGCCACCAGGGTCACAGATGGACATTAACCACAGGGGGGCCGGGGGGCGGCACGTGGGTTCTGGGCGCTGTGGTCCCCGTGGGCACCTCCGCTTGTCCTTCTTCCCGTGGGGTCTTGGGGATGCTGGGATTACTCTCTGAGCCTCACGGAGAGAGGTGCCCCCCAAACTGTGGGCTGGCTAGAGCCCCACACATGGAACTCGGCACAGAGACCATCGCAGGAATCCCACCAGAACTTGGGGGCACGTTCGTGCCCACATTCTGGGGTGAGCCCTGGGGCCACTGCATGCAGCGGGCATGTCAGAAGATGGGCATCAGAGACTGTTGAAAAGGGCGAAATGCCCACTGCCCTCCAAACGGGAGGGAAGGCAGCCGGCGAGCTGTGAACGGCTAAAGGGGAAGTGAGCTGACGCGGCCGCCTTTCCCCACGTCTCCTTCCAGGGCAGTGGCCAAGGAGCCCAAAGTTCCCCTGAATCGGGGGGGGAACACGGCTCAGCATGGGGGCTCCCCTTGGGCGCAGACTGCTTCCTGCCCTGGAGGCAGATTGAGAGGACAGCATCGGTGGAGGCCCACGGAGGCCACGGAGGTGACACGTAGAAGGTTTTTTCCTGAGTCCCCAAGGAGGCTTGGGGTGCTGGTCTCCTCGGCTCTGTCCTGTGGCTCTGACATTGGCCAAGCGTTTTCCCCTGAAGCCGGTGGACAGGAGGAGGGCCATGGGGTCACTTTTCTTCCTGTCATCAAGACCCTGCTGTTCAGGGAGGGGATCTAGTCTGCAGCCGCCACCCTCGTCTTTGAGCCCTCCCTGCACAGCCTCTGGGCATCTCCGTCTCCGGCTGGCTCCGTCGTCCCACCCCCGATACCCCCCTTGGGAGACACCGCTGCTCCGGGGCCACTGCCTGTCCTGGGACCGGGTCCCTTTATTTAAGGAGCATGGAGGGAGTCCTAGCACCGTGGGGGCCCCGCAGGCACAGAGGGACCCCTGCTGCTCTGTAACTTGGTCCTGGCACCTGTTCTGGGAGGAAGGGACAGGTACACCTGCTCAGCAGGCTTCTCGACCTGACCGTCTTCCCAGGGACGTTCCAGGAATTGGCTCAGTCTTGGCTGATGGTGGGAGCTAGCATCTGTCTCTTCTTGTGGCCCTCACCTTCCAGGCGAGCAGACGGCCCTCCAGCGCAGGGCACAGGGCTGGGCAGGGGCGGCTCTGCAGGAGTGGCTGGCCTCGTGGTGGGGTGGGCCATCCTCAGGATGGCCAGCTTTGCCCCCTCCTTCCTCCTGCCTGGATGAACTGAAAGTCAGCCCCCCTGCTGGCATCTGTGGGCTCATGTGGCTTACTCACTGTGTGCTGGGCACCAGCCGTGGCGTCCCGGCCTGGGCAGCCGACAGGCGGTGGGGACAGACGAGACCCAGATGTCCACTCGCAGGGGCCGGGTACCCCCATGCCCCAGCTCAGAGGGACAGGAGCGTGTTGGGGGTGCAGCCAGGCAGGTGAGGCCGCCCCCGCCTTAACCACATTTACCGCCGTCTCTTCTGCACAAAAAAGCTGGTCTTAACCAAGTTCCCGCCGGTCAGTGCTTCCTCGATTCTGTACCTTTAAAACACCTAACCTTACCAAAGGAGAAGCGCCCATTTATCTAAAATCTGTACTCCCTGGACAGAGCTACTGCCCTCCCAGGCCTGTTGTTTCTATCTTCGGCTTGGGAGCCCCCCCTCCCCCAGGGCAGGACCACAGGGTCGCAGTGCGGCTCTCCCCCTCCCGCCTGGTGACTCGTGCTGACTTCCCCTCTATGTTCCATCGCAGGGGGTAGGCAGTGAGCTCAGCCCTCGACAGACACCCTGAGCCCAAGAGTGGTGCGGGGCAGGGCTCACTCCACGTGGAGCGGGGCTGGGAAGAAGGGGACTCGGGCCAGGCTGGAGCTCCCACGAGTATCAGGTGAACTCCCATCCTGCCGCTGTTGCTGGGGACGTCCTCCCCCGGCAGCGTCTGCAGGAAGGCCCGGGTCCCTCGCCGTGGCTGAGGTTGCCCGACACACAGGGCTCTGGCCAGAGCAAGGGCTTGGCTGCTCCGAATGCTGTGCCCGGAGCCCCTGCTGCAGGCCCCCAGCTGGAGCCCTGCCCCCACGCCTGGCCCTGGGTCATGGGCAGGGAGGGCCGCGTGTCTGTGTCCAGGAGGTGCGAGCGGGCCGAGGGGCAGCGTGGGGTGTCAGACCATGGGGGCATCGCGTGTGTGCGGGGTGAACCGAGGGCAGAAGTGGTGGCCAGGGAGGGCGGATGGTGAGCGATGGGTCTGAGGGCCATCCCTCAAAGGCGGTCTCGATCAAGCCCTGTCCTTTGGGAGAAGAAAGGGGCTATGAGGGACGGGGAGACAGCCCTGCGTGGGGCCTGGTTCTGAGACATCCCAGGGTTTACGGCTCGTGCGGGCAGGGCTGGTTCCTGGGGCCCCAGGCCCGGGTCTGCGGCCTGAGCGAGGGCAGAGGCGGTGGAGACCGAGGCACCCCGAGTCCCGCCTGGCGCGCAGCAGGCCGTGGGGCAACGGGCCGTCGGGAGGCTCGCTCTGCACCCGGCTCCAGCCTTGTGATGCTGGGTGATGGGCAGGCGGTCCTTCCTGAGGGTCCAGAGACAACGGTACAGACCCCAAACCCTCTTTGGGTGGACCAGACCCTTCACGGAGGCCTCTGGCTGGCTCGCACAGGTCTAGAGAAGCAAGTCAGGCCAGCTCTCCTGGACTGCCCCCCACGCCCGCGTCCACCCCATGTGCTTCGGTCCTTCAAGGGACAGAGAAGCTTGGCGGGGGTCAGTGTGATGACGCCTCGGCCACTGCAGATAGGTGAGGGGGAGAGGGAGATCTTGGCCGGTTCGGTGCGTCAAGGACCTACTTGCCTGGCCTCGGGCTTTCTGGGGGTTGGAAGTCATAGATAAATGTGGTCCTAGTTCTCGGAGGGTCGCAGCTGGGAAGAGGAGATGTGACAAGTGCTCCAGACACAGGGCTGGGCCTCCTCCAAGAGGGAGAGAGCCAGGCTGGGCCACCGGAAAGGGAGGAGCTCTCTCAAGGTGACCTCTGTCACTCTGTCACGTGGTGGTGATGGTCTGGTCCTGAGCCGCCAGAAGGAGGAGGGTGAAGCAATCCGCCAAGTGCTCCCTCGGTCCCTCGGCAGGGCCGGGCCCTGGGCAGGTGTCCCGCCGGGGAGGGGGCTGTGCCGTCTGCGGGGGACAGGAACGCTCGGGTGCATGCCCACCTGGCCCGCGGGCGCGCGTCCTGGCGGTGCCCCTTTGGCGGGGCCGCGGAGATGGGCTCAACTTGCTCCCCCCCCCCTGGCCCGGGCAGACGCGCACTCTTCCTTGAGAGATAGTGGCTTCCATCCAGTGCCCCTCGGCTAATCACCATCCATCGTGGGAACAGCCCAAGATGAGGGCTGAGAGGCAGCTCATTGTCTGGGGGAGATTAAAGCCCCAGCGCTGTATTGTCTGGGCAGGGGATAAATCTTGGTGCTGTCACTCAGATGCTGAATTAAATCCCTCCTCGTTTCTGAAGGGGCTTATCTGTGCTGAATGGGCGGCCACACGGCAGCATGAGGGGACGTGTTTAGGAGCCGCCGTCGCGGGCACCTCTGCAGCCCGAGCCATCTGGGGAGGGGATGCTGAATGTAAGGGCGGGCACCTGTCGTGGCCAGGAAGCCGGGCCCTGCCGGAGGAGCTGGGAGCCCGTGGGGGTCCCCGGAAGAGCCGTCCGGGGGAAGGGCCCGGTCCAAGGGGGAGCCAACCGCTGGAGGCGAGCCACGAGGAGTCCTCAGAGCCGCTCGAGGCTAAGGGAGTGGCCTAAGCGATCTGGAACTTTCCAGAGAAGCCACCCCTGCCGGTCCCTCTCAAACCCCCACAGCCTTGACAGGGGCACTGAGGGAGGCCGGGGTGGGCTGGGGTCCTGCCTGGCTAGGCGCCTTCTGCAAAACACAGCTGTCCGTTTCCGCACCCCTCGGCTACCAGCACCCCCAGGCAGGAGCGAGGCTCCAGGCACAGTTTCCCTGAACCTCCTGCAGGACCTTAATTTATAAAACAGGCAGTTTGGGGAGCAGTGGGAGCTCTTCCCCAGAGCTCTTGGGGTCCCCAGGCCGCAGCAATGCCTCGTTTCCTCCTGTAAGCACTTATCCATTAGAGTGCGGAGAAGGCGAGGAGAACATCCGGGCTAGCTGGCAGTCCTCCCTCGGGGCCGGACGCAGGTCCAGGACGGAGGGCTTGCTGGCAGGGCCCGCGCTGCCCTTGCCCTCTGACCTCACAGGGAGAGCGGGCCCAGGCCGGCGCACGCAGATGGGGCTAGGGAGTGAACACATGCGTGACACCCGGAAGCAGGGGGAGCAAGGCTGGGACTGGCGAGGCCGCTGGGGTGCCGTGGGGCTGGGACACTGGGTGCAGTGCTGGCATTCAACCCTCAGGGCCCCGTGCCCAGCTCTGCCCAGCAGGCCGGGGAACCTCGGGCACCTCTCCCCAGCGCACCTGCATCTCGGTCCTTGGATGTTTCAGGAAGGGCTGTCCAGGGCTTTCTGGGCTTTGTGTGATGTTTCCCTGCTTCGTGGGTGCTGAGGCTCCTCGGTCGAAATTCCTGGCTGTGCACACTGCTCCCCTCTCCCTTGGAAGGACGCCCCCGGCCACTGCTGAGCGAGCAGGCTTGGCCCCCCCCACGACGTTCGGGAGGTGAATGTGAGCTGAGAAGCTGCGGGCAGGTAAGGCCCCGAGGCCACCTGTGTGGGCCCCGCCAGCCGCAGGTGACACAGACTGGTCTAGAACCTGCAGCCTCCTGCCCAGCTCTGCCCCTTCCCCCTACTGCAGAGGAGCTTGGACAATGGTGCTATTTTGGACATCAGTAATGGCTTCTCTTGGACCTCCTGGGCTCAGACCAGATGCTGTCTGTCGCGTCTGTATGGTGCGGATGTGAAGTCAGGCTCATCCTCGTCCGGGCCCGAGCAGGTTCAACACATGCTCCCAACCCCTCCAACTCGGGGCTGCGGTGGGGCGCTGGCAGGGAAGGTGAGCAGCCTGGGGACCGTCACCGGGAGGCTTAGTCGATGCCCGGGGCCACCGCCGTAGAGACCCAGGGTGCTGGCGGCTGTAGGTCTGAGATCCAGTTGTGCCCGGGGTGGCTCCTCCCGAGGCCTCGCCCCCTGGCATGTGGACGGCCCCCCTCTCCCTGTGTCCTCGCATGATCATCCCTCCGTGCACGTGTGTCCTCATCTCCCCTTCCTATAAGGACCCCGGTCCTATGGGACAAGGGCCCTTTTTAGCACCCTCATTTCACCTCAGTCACCTCTGTAAAAGTCCTGCTTCCAAATGCAGCCCCCTTCTGAGGTCCTGGGGGTCAGAACTCCAACACACACGTTTTGAGGACAGCTTCCCTCCAAAATGAAGCCTTTGCCACCATCTGTGACCTCCTGGAGCCGCACAGTGATTTGTGGGATATTCCCACGCCCGCTAGAGACCAGATCGCAGACGGGTCCTGAGGAACATCCAGGCCTTTGGGGGTGGGGGGGACGAGGCAGAAGGACCTCCTGCGGGGCGTCCTGAGCACAGGGGAGGCTGGGTGGGTCCCGGCAGATACACCCAGAGGGGCAGGAAATCTGCAATTAGGACAAGCTCCTTTCTAAAAAGCCAAATGAGCTTAAAAGAGGGGCCTTGAACCTGAGAAACGTCCGTGAAAATCAGGCCTTGACAGGAGAGGACAATTTTTCTCATTTTTGTGGGGTTGAGCCTTTTCAATAAGATTTCAAGAGAGTAAAATCAACAGGGCCCCAGGAAATTTGCATACGGCTACTTAACATCAATTCTGTGTGTGTGTGTGTTTTTTTAAAAAAGGAAGGAATAAACACCTCCTCAAAGTCCCCATCGGCAGGGCGGGACTGCCCTGGGAGTTAACGGTTCAAACCTTTATAATTCTTTAAAACCCAGCAGCTTTTCCATAACAAAGGGCAAAATTCACGAACAAATTGCCTTCCTCCTCTCAGGTCCCTGGGTGGCTTGTTGACAACACACAGCTCCTCGGGCACTGCTGATCCCACAGAGACAAGGTCCCCCAGGGGCTGCGGAGAGCAGCGTGGCTCAGGGACCGGAGGGCAGGCTCTCCCCTTCCAGGCTTTTCAGAAGATCAGCTAGCAAGCAGTGTGTGGGGGGGTCCGGAGGGACCCGGAGGGCCTGTGCTCTCTGGAAGGTGCTGGAAAGCAGGGCCCTTCGTGCACTAGGACTTTGCCATTCTGGAAGCATGTGAGGGAGGCCCACCCAGGACTGGGCGGGGGTCTGATGGACAGCTCTGCAGGGGCTGGGACAGGCGGGAGCCCCCGTGTGGGGTCCTGAGACGCAGCACTGCGGACAGCCCGGGAGAGCCTCCTTATGTCCTGCACGGGCCCACCTGTCCCCGGCTGTGTGCACCACTCAGGGGTCCAGGAGGGGAGGAGGGACCGGACTGGGCAGGTGACAAGTGCCACGTGTGGCCTTCAGGGTCCCCAGAGCTGGCCCTGCGGTCCCCTCTTGCACACTCGGGACACAAGCCTGCCGTCCTCTGCCCAGACCCTGCTCTTGTCTCTGTCTCTGAGCTTGTGGTCAGTGCTCTTCCCGGGATGTTCTCACTGTCCCTGCTCCTCTGTGAGCCTGCCCTGGAGCCCATGTTGCTCCCCTGGGGTGGGATCCAGGGGTGCCTTTCCAGGTGTGGCCACACTCCCCAAAGACCACGACCCCTGGGGCACGGATGGTCTTCCCGTTCCTGCCCGCCCCCAGAAGTGCCTGGTACACAGTAGGCACTCAGTAAGTGTTCATAGAAGGTGTGGATGAGAGATGGGGGTGAGGCTGACAGAAGGGAAGGCACCGATCATGTGGGGGCAGAGGGTCAGGGCAGCTCGGAAGGGGTGGGAACTCGGGCTGTGGCTCAGGAGTGGCCAGGATTGGGGTCCCAGTCGGGAAGGCTGTTGTGGGGGCTTCTGTGGCCAGTGTCCCGGAGACTCCGCCCTGCAGAAGGCTGCTCTCCTACCTGTCAGCCTCCCCCGCCCAGCCTCCAGGCCTGCCTGCCCTACCCCGGGGTGTCAAGCCTCGTTCACGTGCCTCTGCGTTCCGGGGGCCAGGGTCCCTCCTGTCGTCCTGTCCCGTCCGTCTCTCTGGACCCTTGTGGCTGTCCTGCCCCCACCCCACGGCCAGGCCCAGAGCGGGTGCCAGGCTGCTCCCCTCTGGTCTAAACTGTCCGTTCAAGGTGGACAGGAGCTCTGCGGGGTGGTGCACACTGGGAGGCAGGGGGCCCTCCGGGCCAGCAGCCATCAGGGGACACTTCTAAGCACAGGACACTTGGACCTGGCTCGGAGGGAGCAGGCCCTCCCCTGGTCACCAGTCTGGACCCCAAAGGGTTAAGGAGTGAGTGCGGGGGCTTTGTTCAGGCGCTCCCCAGCTAACCTGCGGAGCCCCCAATCCCTTCCTCATGACCGTGATTAGCACCAGACTGCAGGATGAATAGGCCAGGCCTATTCCTATGGTAACCTTCAAAATGCATTCCTTGGGCAGGCTGGCCCCCTCAGTAATTACATTCCTAGCTGGGCCCACAGACAGCATGCTAATTAGCCCCGAGAGAGGGGGCTCTAGTTCCTCCCTGAGAAAGGGGCCTGACGAGGCGCCTTCTGTTTACAGCCTGCCCCTTCCCCTCCTCTTCCTCAGACAGGACAGAAACTGGTGAGGTGTCTGGGGTGGCCAAGCTGGCCACTGAATTCTGGGAGGGGAGCGAGGACAGAAGTGGGGCTCCGAAATCCTGTCTCTTGCCTGGGCCGTCCTTTGCACCCCCCAGGGTCCACCTCTGCCCCCGCATGGGGTATGTGTTCCTGCAAGCTGAGCCCCGGCCCCTGGGAGCAACTGTCCCCACTTTCCCACTGGGCGGGCCTGGGATAGGACCGTGGCACCTGTGGATGGAGACTTCCTGGGGAGGGCAGCCTCTGAGAGCCACTGCCCACAGACAGAGACCCAGCCTGTGCAGAGAATGGGACCTTTTGTGAAATGGGACACAGAGTGTGGAACCAGAAGGCCCAGAGAGGGAGAGAAGATGCCCAGCAGAGGGGACAGGGATGCTTGGCCCTGAGGCTCAGCTGTCCACGGGAGTGCAAAATGGGCCAGAGAGGGAGGGCCCGCACGGAGGCTGGCCCATGGCCTGCATAAGGCCGGTGGGCTTCGCTCACGGTGTCACGGCATTCAGCAGGGAAGGAACCTGAGCCCGCCCCATGTGTCCAAGTTCACGGAGCTCCGGAACTGGGTGTAGACTTGAGATGAGCCTGCGTGGGTGCAGGTAAGGGGGTGGGGGCCGAGGCCAGCAGGTGCAGGAGCCCTGGAAGGGGGAGCTGGCCACTCCTACTGAAGGATCGCGTGTGGGGCACAGGAGAGGAGGGCACCGCCAGGTTTCCGTCCTCATCAGCTGGGGCCACATGGAAAAGGACCACCCGGCCCACGTGGAGGCAGAGCTGTTGGGCAGTGGGCAGCAGCCAGGCCATCTGCAGGTCGGAGGTGGCGGGGCGCTGGCTTGGACTGGCATCCCACCTCTTCCCCGGCCCAGCGGAGCCCTGCCAGCCCCAGCCGGTGTGGCGAGACCTCCTATCTGGGCCCTGGCCAGAGGGGCAGGAGGCTGAGTGATTATGGGTGGCAGGCCCTGGAGTCAGGTTGCTTGAGGTTAAGCCTGGTGGTGTGGCTTCGGGTGGGCAGCTCAGGGCTCATCAGAGCGGGGACTGCCGTAGCCATGGAGACTTGGTGCACAGGAAGGGTCCGGGAAGCTGGCCTGGTCATCTCTTTGGGCCGTGGGGAGGAAGCCTAGAGCCCGTGCCTCGTGTCTAAGAGCAAAGCAGGCGGTCCTGCGGGTCTCCTGAACCCCCCACCCTTGGGGGAGCCCCCGCTCTGCTGGTCTTGGTGGGGAGATCGCAGACTTCGCCCCTGCCCAGCCAGTAGGGCGAGCAGGGGGCTGGGGGCCGGGGGGCTGGCAGGGCTGCTGGTCTTGGTGGGGAGATGGCAGACTTCGCCCCTGCCCAGCCAGTGGGGCGAGCAGAGGGCTGGGGGCCGGGCGGCTGTCAGGGCTGCTGGCCCCGGAGCAGCCAGGCTGTGCACACAGGTGCTTTAGACTCACCCAGGGATTACCGGCCCTGGGGTGTGGAAGCCCGTGCTCCCCAGTGTGGTCGGCCCCACTAATTCTAATGTAAATAGACCAATCCTTTAAGTATATACCACTTAATGCTCAGCAAGGAGCCTGAGATCCTCTGAACACCAGCCTGCTCACAATACCTGCCAGGTAGCTTCTGTGCTCCCAGCCCATTCTCCCGGATGGGCCGCGCCGGGGGTAATCCCTGCTAGGGTGTCGCACTAATTATGGGAATCGGCCCAGGGGATTTTCACTCCCATTGTCCTCCCTGCTGGACGGACACACCTCAGAACCACCTTCTCTTGGGAGGGGCACACGTGATCCCGGGGGCTCGGCTAGCCAATCCCAGACACCGCCCCAAGGCATGGCCCCTGAAGTCCCTGCTCACCTTCTGCTCCCGACCACCAGCCCGCTGTCCGATCCCCAGGGACACACTGTGTGGCCAGCCCGGGGCTGCGCTCTCTGGAGAGGCCCCCAGCAGAATGCACGTGGCTCCTGCCTGGGGTGGGGCGGGATCACCAGGGAGAAGGAGCCGCAGAGGCACCCAGCCCACTGTGGTCCCGTGCTGGGAGCCCTGCCGTGCACCGGGCCCCGCCAAGCTCTCTCCCTGCTCAGGACCGGACAGCTTCACTTCACTTTCCAGCTCGGGAACATGCCCACGGCACAGACCTGGCGGTCTTCCCATCTGCGGGCCGAGGGAGGCGGCACGGGGAGCTGGGCCCCAGCGGTGTGGCCCTTGGTGTCTTCGTCGATGACTCCTTCCCTGTCCCTGGGTCAGAGTCTTCTCTACTTCCTTCTTGACGTTTTGGAGTTTTGCTTTTCTGTATTTAGATCCCTTGGTCAGTCCTCCCAGTGGGAGTTGTCTAGGGTGTGAGGTAGGGATCTAACCTGTGAGGTAGGGACCTGACGTTACCCGGGGAGCTGCTAGCCCAGCCTGGCTGTCGGAGGGGCTGCACTGGTCTCTGCGGCCTGGGATGCCCCCAGATAACCAGCAGCATCACCCCGTGCGGGCGTGAGGGTCTGCCTCGGGGGCCCGGTTGGTCCAGGCCTGGGCTGGGGAGTGGCGCTCAGTGGAATCGTCACGACGACCACGGGGAGGGACTAGCAGGCTCGCCGTTGGCCGGAGTCGTCTGGCGGCAGGTACCCGATGGCGGGGAGGGCGGGGCGCCGCCCCGGGGGCTGTGAACAGACACCTGTGTGTGCTCCCGGCTCTAGAAGCCCTGGGGGGCCTCCGGGCAGGTGTCTGCAGCGCTGCCCCCACTTCACTCCAAGAGGGCCGTGGGTTCTTCCACAGGGTCTCATAAACTAAGAAAAGAGGATAACGTAGTCACGTATGTCAAAAATGTAGGTGTGTGCTGTGCGTGCCCTCAGAAGGCTGTGTGTGCAGTTGGTTTTCTCTGTGTGCTGTGGGCTTTCCTGGTCCTGGGGGTCCAGGGGCTCAGCGGCTGCTGGGGCTGGGGGTGGGGCTTGCCGGGGTCCTGGCTGGATGGACACTGACGAGTACTTATATTACTGTTATTGTCTGTTCGCCGGGAGACGGCGCCATCCGGGAGCAGCCACATCTCTCCGGTGCACGCTCCTCGGTGCTCTCAGGGCTGGCGCTCTGGGGGTCCCAGTGCACTCTGCTGCCAGAAGTCAACGATCTTTTAATAACTGTCTGGTAGTTAACGCTCCCCGGGGCCCGGTGAAGCATCACCAGCCGTTAGCGCCGGCGCTTCAGCCGAGGGTTCCCTGTGCAGCGACCGGGGAAGGACCTCACAGAGGGGCAGGGAGCTAGCACCGTCGGGGAGCTCCAGGAGCCCCCACGGCTGTCCAGCGGTGTCCGTGTGTCCGGGCGCAGGGGAAGCCCTGGAGCTCTGAGGTTACCCTGGGTGTCGGAAGCCAGATTTCCCCAACCCTCCAAGGGCCAAACCCGGGCGTGGGATCAGCGGCTGCTGTGACTTGGGGGGAGGCTTGGGAACTGCCCGGCTCACGGAGGCATCGCTGCATTGGGAGGCTGGCGTTTCCTGGGGCAGGGGGGCGGTGGTGAGGCCTGCAGGGCTGGGGACTGCTGTCCCTGTCTCCTCACTCCCCATATAGAGGCCAGGCCCGGCCGCGTCTGCTCCTCCTCCATCCACCGAGGGTGCAGGGAGAGCTGGGGGAGGGCGTGTGCATAGCTCAGGCAGGGCAGAGGCAGGGGTGAACTCGCATTGTCCGACTCTGAGGTCACGCGTGCAGCCTGGAGCCCACAGATGCTCCCGTGGACACCCTCTTCTGTCGGGCCTCCTCCTGCCCGCAGCTCGCCCCCCCCCCCCGCACGCCAAGAAGACCTGGTGAAAGGAGGAAGGGGGTCCAATCCCCACAGTCTGTGACTACAGTGGGCCCTGGGAGCTGGGAGGCGAGCGAGCACGCGCCCCTCACGGCGCAGGGACAGCCCTCTGGAAGGCCTGGGTGGGGCTGGCAGCCTCGGAAGGAGGACACTTTTCCCTGTAAGCCTGGTGCTCTGGCCTTTAAGTCATGTGCGGTGGAGGGCTGGGGAGGGAGCCTCTTCAAGGCCCAGGCCCCAGCTGCTGTGCCACCTCCTCCAGGGGCCCAGGCTGTGCCGAGGGTGACAGGGACCAGGGCCTTCCGCTGGGAGCTCCGCTGTGAGTCCTACCTGGGGATCTTTCCTGAGTCCCGGACATCCAACTTAGCATCACATCTTAGCACTTCTGACTGACCTTTTCTCAGCATGTCATGGCGCCCACACAGATGGCTTATTTTGGTGTGGGGCTCCCTCCCCCTGTGGCGTGGCTGAGCTGTGGGCTCCCTGATGTCCTGGAGAGAAGATTCTGAACATAAAAATGCTTCAGCGTTGCTGCGCCGGGGAGGTCTGTGCCCTGGGGCTGGGGAGGGGGTGTCTTTGCCCTCCGCAGGCTCCTGGGGGAGAAAGGCCACCATCCAGGGGGCAGGGGGCAGGCCCTGAGCTGGCAGGGACGCAGGCCACCACACCCTGGCCCTGCTGGCCCAGCTGGAGCCCTGTGCCCACGGCCGCGGCCCGCCCTGCCAGACCCCTGGCAACGGTGGACAGAACTGAAGGGGCCTTGCCCTTTGCCGTCCTTCGTTGGGGCGGGTCTGCACCGGCCTCCATGTGTTCTCTGAGCTGGGGGTGCGATGGGCAAGATTCTTCCTCGCGGAGCGGGAGCTGGTGGGAGGAATCTGCACCCAGAGGCGGGATTCTTGTCAGAAGGGCCAGGAGCCAGACAGCGACCTGAGTGCAGGACCTGGGACCCGACGACGGGTTTCCTTTGGGGGGAGGCGGGGGAGAGCAGGGGGGAGGGGAGGAGGGCGGGGGAGGAGGGAGGGCAGGAGCCAGGTGGGGTGTGGGCGCTGCGGAGGCTGAGCCCATGCAAAGGAGGCGGGTCGGGGCGCGCACCCCCCTCGGGGGCCGGGGTGCGGGTCTGGCTTTCAGGTACCGGCCTTTTGTGTGCTGCCCTAAGCTCGCCTGTCAGCCCCGCCGTCAGAGGCCTAATCTTTTTTTCTTCGCGGGCTGAAAAGGCCCAGCATCACATCAGGCAACATACTGCTGCCCTATTCTCCTTCCCCTCGGAACCCAATCACTGGACAGCGTCGCTATAATTCACTCCCCAGCCCGCCCTTTGAAAAGGTGGGCGCCTCGGCGCTGCTCACCCAGCAAGATAAATCATGTACTCGAAATTAACTTCCATTGAAAGGCAGGGCGGGAAGAAAGGCTGATGGCCGTCGCGGGCGGGAGCGGCGGACGGGCGTTGATAAATGTCAGTGCGGATAATTTGGGGGCTGTGATTAAGATCTTATCTAGGTGGGAAGTAAATAGAAACGACTTTGATAAAACTCCGGCCCCATCCGGGCTTCCAACTCGGGAAGTTCTTTTTATTCCCTTGTCCTCCGTGTGTTTTGGGGGGGACATACCCCACGCCGGAAAGATCTCTGCAAAGGGAAAAGTTGGATCCAGGACATCACTTGGGAGGATGAAGCCGCCCCGGAGAAGCCAGGTGTTGCCTCTCTGGACGAGGGGCAGAGGAAGCAGAAGAGGGGGCTGCTTTGTCCCCAAATTCCCTGCTCGGGAGAAATGCTGAACATTCGAAGGTGAGCTTCAGCACCGTCCCCGGAGATCGGCCCTCAGGCCTCCAAGCGTGGCTTTTCTTGGTCACGAATGTCATTTTGCTGCAGGACGAGCTTCCCTCAAAGGAAACAAAACCAAACCTCACATGAAGACAGGGCCTGGAGGGTCTGCTTGGGGACGCACATGGCACTCTGGGCGTGCACGGGGCCCCTCTGCCGGCTGCAGGCTCCGTCCCCTTGAGGGTTTATGTCTGCTCCTGGCGACTGCAGTAACCCACAGCTCACCCTGTGTCGACGGCCTGGACCGATGACTGTCCACCAGCAGTCCCCACGGCCACATTCCCCGAGGCAGGGCCTTCCCGTGCTGCTGACCCGGCCCCTGCGTCTGGGCAGCGGCCTGGGGAGGCGGGGCTCCTGCTGGCTGAAGAGGAAGTCACGCGCTATTGACAGATCGATCTGAGGTCTGCGATGCCCGGGCTGCCGGCTCACAGACGGTGACCAGGGTGGCTGGCGGGGTCTCCTGGGGGGAAGGAGGTCAAACCTGTCAGGGGCTAACTCAAGGACCCGGCTGGCTCCAGACGCAGTGAATCGTCACGAGCATCATCAGCTCATACCCGCCGTGCCAAGAGGGCCTTCCCGAGCTGGGACGGCACGCGCCCGGCTCACGGGTACCCAGGGCCCATCCCAGAACTGACTCCGTGCAGCTCGGACCCACTTCCTCCGCCCAAGGCCAGGGACCCCGGCAGGGGGTGTGGGTGTCTGGGCTCCACAGTAGGTAGGAGCCGAGGGCACTCCTCTGACTCCCGTCTTTCGTGGTACTGCTGTGGCAGGAGGAGGGGGAGGGGAGGGTGGCGCAGGGAAGCTGGGTGGAGGGCTGGGGGCTTGCGCCCCTGTCCGCTCAGCCACCCTCCAACCCAGGTCCCAGCTCGCGGCGGAGGCTCAGTAAAGGTGTGCAGGATGGGAGAGGGAGTCGGGAGGGTCTGTGCCGGTGCCTCAGAGACAAGGCAGGGGGTCTGGAGGGGAAGGGGCCCGGAGACCTCTTGGGTCCCCCAGCACTGCACACTCCGTTCAGGGCCCTCCTTGTCCCGGCCTGTGCCCCCCGAGAGCACCCGGCGGCGTCAGCGCTGCGTGGCGTCTCCCGGCATTGCCGCCAGCTCGGGGGGCCGGGGTGTGCCTGGGCGCCGCAGCTCTGAGCCCCCCGGTCCAGAGCACGGGAGGTAGACTTGGACTCGGGAACGGCGCCTGCTTCTCCCTTTGATTCCGAACACTCAGGGTGTCAAGGGACAACTGCTGCAGCCATTTCTGTCTCCTGCCAACATTTGGTTTGATTGTGTCTTAAACCCGCGGGGGTCGTGAGGAGGAGTTTCCCCGGCAAAGCTGCCGGCTTCTCGTTGTCGACTGGCGTTCGGATGTTGGTTTGAAACGTCAGCGCCTGTCTTCAGACAGCAGCGTTTCCCCCTGCACGCATGCTCACGCGTGTGCACACGCGCACTCCCCATGCTCGCGGTGCAGGCACACGCTCCGGCAGACGCACACGCGGACACACCCACACACCGTTACACACTTGCGTGTCAGTGTTAAACACACTCGCGCACACTCACACACCTGCATGCTCGTGCTGATTCTCGCACACTGGTCACGCTGCACACACATGCACATTTGAAAAGCTACCGCCCGCGGTCGGTGGTAGCAGTGGGCACCCCGACAAGGACCCCATGGCTGCTGTGCCCCCTTGGTGTCCCTCCCCAGAGCTTCACCAACCAGGTGGCCCTCCTGCTGCTGAATTAATCCCGTGGGTGGCCCTGGGGGGAGCGGCAGAGCCCCACTGTCGGGGCTGGGCTGAGCAGGGACCCCTGCAGATGCTGAGACGCCTGCCGGAAGGCGCCGTCTCAGGTGTGAGCGCAGAGCCCCTTTCTCCACGGCTGGCCCCGCCCTGGGTCCTCTGGTCACACCCCAGCTCGCACCAGCCCCTGCTTGGTGACGGTGCCTCCGGTGATGGAGGACATAGCCTTGGTGTCCCCAGAAGTCAGTTCTGAACGGGCCCTCACTAGCCGTGTGACCCTGGGCCTCCCCATGGTCCTGGTGGTCGAGGGGGACGGTGGCAATGGCCTCTCGGAGTGGCTGGGGAGAGGCTTGCCGTGGCATGACGCGGGCTGTGCTGGTCAGCACTCACGAGAGCTGGCGTGAGGGTGCCGGACCGCGGAGTCCCGGCGGTGGGGCTGGGGCCTGTGGGAACGCCGTGGCGCCGTAGATGCCCGTCAGGGAAGGGTGCGGCGGGAGGCTCGGAAAGTGGCAGAGAGCGCAAATACCGCCGCTCCTAAACAAACCCAGCAGGACAGGGCGGATGACAAATGATGGGATCCTGCCAGCTTGAGAGCAGATTGGACTAATGACTCGCTGGACTTTGCACTCCCGGGATCAATATTCCATCAGGCAGGCCTGGGAGCCAGGCTCCTGAGGACAAAGGGGGACCCGGGACGGTCTCGCATACACGCTGCCCACGGCGCTGCCTTCACTGTGGGCCACGTGTGGGCAAGGGGGGCAGGGCGTCCCCGGCGAGAGCGAGGCCGCGGCCCGAGGGCTGCACCTGGCCGCCAAGGTGATGTTGCCCACGGTTGCGGGTTAGTGTGCCGACCGGCGTGGGGGGGCGGCGCCCAGGTCGGGGAGTGGGAGCTCCGCCCGCTCCTCTCTGGCCTCCTCCACCACCGCGGCCCTGCTAGCGTCTCAGGCATTGCAGGCCCAGCACTGCAGCCTCCCCCCCGCCCCCTCCGCAGCCCCCCCTGCCCCCTCCGCAGCCCCCCTCT
>PITA01005698.1:0-107869 GCA_004023965.1 Spilogale gracilis | reverse complement strand
CATTCTAAATTTTAATTTAATAGCTCTATGTTAAGTGACTGTCCTATATCGCAAAGAATAAATGTATGCAGAGACCCTATTATTTATTTACCACTTATAAGATGGTTATACAGATGTGTTAATTAATAAAGTCATGGAGACATCAATTTGATAATAAAATGGGCAGGCTTAAAAATTCTAAATCATTATAATATTTGATCGCCATGACATTTTTTTTATTATTGGAAATACAACAAATTGACTCCTTTTGAAAAATGGGGATGTTCTTCCTTTCCTAGGAAGGACATAGGAAACTTGTTTTCCCAGGTAAAGAAGAAACATTGAGATAAAACTTTATATCAATGCCATAACCCCTTTGAGTCTTTATAATTGAAAAAAATGGGGGTGGGGGAGTCTTTTATTTATCCTGTTAAGAGTGCCGCTGGCAAATGAAATTAGTGTGTAGTCCCTTCACCAAGAGGAATTTACTATGGATTCTTTGCTTAGGAGGGGCTCAATATCTCGCTGGATGCCTTCTACCCAAAGAGAGATTTTAGCAGAATCAGAGCTACGGGTCATAGTGGTGATCCAAAGCTTCCCAGCTAAGGTGGCTGGAGAGGGTCCAATCTGAAATACTGTCTTACTTAGCATTGCTTTATGAAGACCTCTTCATTCCATGAACTTGAATATTTCAAAGTACTCTTAGTAGATTCTGTAAGAATCATAGCTACCTTGTGTTTATTCTACTTTCCTACTCTTGATTTGGGCAGCACAAATATTTTTCCTGTGGCCTTGCTTAGGTCCATTTGTGAAATAGGAATCATAATATTTTAACCAGCTGCATTCTTTTTTAAAAAGTCCAATTTTCACCTCCTTGTTACCTTATGCTTTGCTTTTAATTTAAGCTCAGGTGCCATGTACTTCCCCATTGGAGCAGAATATATAGGTGGAAGAATGTGGCGCCCTGAGTGGAATGACTTCCCAAGGGCAACACCAAGTGTATGCTATCAGGACAGAATTTGGGGGGTTTGGGTTGTCAACCCGGTCTTTTGGCCCTACATCCTTCCAGTCCACACCACTTTTTTCTTCCTTCTTTTCCTTCCTTCTTTCCTTCCTCCCTCCCTCCCTCCCTCCCTTCCTTCCTTCTTTCTTTTCTTTTCTCTTTCTTTCTTGCTCCTTCCTTCTTTCCTTCCTTCCTTCCTCTTTCTTTCCTTCTTTCCTTCTTCCTTTTCCTCCCTTCCTTCTTTCTCTTTCTTTTCTTTTCCTTCATTTTCTCTTTCTTTCTTTTTCTTTCTCTCCTTCCCTTTTTCCTTCCTTCCTTCCTTCCTTCCTTCCTCCCTCCCTCCCTTCTTTCCTTCTTTCTTTCCTTCCTTCCTTCCTTCCTTCCTTCCTTCCTTCCTTCCTTCCTTTCTTCCTATTATAATTTTTCTTTCAGTTCATGGACACCATGAACAAAAACTTCAAGAAGTTTAAATCAGGCCATTCAAAGAATAGATAAAATTCAGTTTTTCTTTCTTTCTATATATTTTTTCATATTCTTATGTTCTAAAATAGTGAGCTTTAGCAATACATACTGTCTTTTTTTCCAAGGCACATTACTCTTTCATAAGTGTGAGTTTTAAAAATAGTTTTGCTAGGAAAGTTGGGTCAGACACAATCATTTGTAAAGGAAGAAACTGAGGTAGGGAGTGACTTAGTGATTTGCTTGGGGCCATTCATGACTGAGCACAAGCCCACTTGGACCTTGGAACTTAATTTATTCCAGAGAAGGGCCAAGTTCCAGACTATGCAACTTACACATGAAAAGGCAACCCAAACAAGACTACTTTCCTGAATTTTAAATAGAAGTCTTAAATTGCTTGCAAGTAAGCATAAAATTCGAAGTTTTTACTGCACAAAATCCTATAGTATAGGCGAATGAAAACAAAAAAGAACACCTTCTTCACATTAAAATTACATTGTAGGATGCACTGTGTACATTAGGAAATAAAAATATTTTTACTTGTGTGTAAGTTTCGAGGTCTGCATTACCAATGTACAAGGAAGGTATAATTATGTGTGACTATTTCCCTTGTCTGTATTTTAAGCTCAATTATGAATTTTTTAAAGACTTATTTATCCACTTTCTTGAGAAAGCAGGAATGGAAGGAGGGGGAGAGGGAGAAAAGCATACATCCTGCTGAGCATGGAGCCCCAAGGGGCACTTGATCATGACCCCAACCCCAAGACCACAACCAAAGTGGAAATCAAGTGTCCACCACCCAACTGACCGAACCACCCAGACGCCCCATCAATTATGAATTTCCTTTTTAACATTTTCTTAGCTCTCCCATGACTCTTGGAAAAATGCTACCTAAGTAACAGACTGTGAACGAACCAACCATAGTGGGACTACAACTTCTTGAACATTTTGCCATATGGTATATTTCATCACGATGTGTACACCCAAGTACATTTTACATTCCACAACTTCCCATTTCTAGCCCCAAATCTGAGCAACCCTGGCAAGACAGGACAGTGGGAGAGAGACCTCAAGAAGTGGGCACAGAGATGAAAATCCCAGCGATTGCTAGAAAGGCCGGGGCAGGCAAAATGACGTGGTCAGTAATAACAAAGTGTGAGGCACCCAGCATCCAATAAGTATAACCAGGGATATTAGTATTTCTTTTTAGCTCTCCGTGGATGTTGAGCGTGATTCCCTATTTTTTATTATAAGCTCTGCATCTGAGTATGCTCATTCTAGGTACTACAAATGCAAAGAGAAGCCACTTCGAATATTTAAGTACACATTAAAAAGGTGAAAAGTTCCAAGGATTCTTTAAGTCACAAACTTAACAAGCAGATAAAATTGCCCCCCAAAAGCCAGCGTAGTTATTTACATACAAAATCACCTTTAAATTTCCGTCGCCGGTGTTGTTGGGTTTCACCTTCCATGCTCCTGGATTCTCAGCATTGGTTTGTAAAAACCCATATAATCAGAGGAAAAATAAAGCTTTTTTAAAAAAATAAAAAACAAGCAGTCCTAAAAGCCAAATATCCCGGAAAGCAGAGTGTAGGGAAACAAAACAAAACAACCAGCAGCACCAAAAAAAAAAAAAAAAAAAACCAGAACTTAAAACAGGGTGACTGGAATGAGTATAGATGAAAATTCTGAGTTTTATCTTTACTTTGGGATCTATTTAGGCAGCCACTATCCCTCAAAGTAAGGGAAGTTTTTAACAATGCTCTTAACAATGATCTCTCAATAAATCCAAAGTAGTCTCGGGGTTTAACAGAATTTCGTACGACTTTATGGCTTGGGATAAACTAAATAGATTTAGAGGTAAGTTTCTCAAAGCAAATCATTTGAGGCAGTATCCTAAATGGAAAGTTTCTGTACCAAGGATTTTTTTTTCCCAGAAATATATGGATGAATTAACACCATAAGCTTGAGATGGTAATTTTATGTTAATCATCTTCCACATTTCCGAGTGCATCAATACTTCCGTGCAAAGCACAAATGTGCTCTTGCGTATGTGTCTGTGTGTGTGTGTGTGTCTGTGTGTGTGTCTGTGTGTGTGTGTGTGTCTGTGTGTGTGTGTCTGTGTGTCTGTGTGTCTGTGTGTGTGTGTCTGTGTGTGTGTGTCTGTGTGTGTGTGTCTGTGTGTGTGTGTGTGTGTGTGTGTGTGTGTGTGTGTGTGTGTGTGTGTGTGTCTGTGTGTGTGTGTCTGTGTGTGCACAGATAGACGTTAATTGTGAGTCCCTGCTTCGTTCGCGGGCTGGGCTCATCGTAGCAAATTCTAAATGAAGAAATAGATGTCCTTGACATTCCATTTAATAGACAGTGGGTGGCACCATCTTAGGGAGCAGATGATGTAAGTTTGCATTTGGCACTATTTTCTTTATTTGGGCTACAAACTCTATCCAAATTGTGAAGGACTTTCCACATTAGCAATTAATAGGGCCCCATTATGCTAACTATCATCCAACTTAGGACATCTTAGAGGAAAGATAAGAGATGAATAATTTGAAGTAATTTTCTTGTAATCATGCCAATCACTTGAGCAAAGTAGTTATTAAAGGAAACAGTATTATGATGAATTATAGGACATCTAACACTGAATACCTTTTCTTATCAGCTGCTTATAGTTTCTGATGCTTAAAAAAAGGCAAACAAGTAGAAGTCTATTTCGAATAACACTCATCTTACTGTAAATAATAGTTTGTTTAGCAAACCCTGCATTTTAATGAGGCTTCAAAGACTTTACCTTCATTTCTACACTTCTCCTTGAAAAGAGCTGAAGTTTTTCGCTCTACCTTCCCTTAAAAGGTAGCTATAACGAGCATGAGTCACCTTTGATGACAAGGATTCTTCCAGTTCAGATTTGCTGAAGTGATTAGACATTATTTATCTAATTAAATGTTCAAAACACATCATTATTGAAAGGAATAAATTTAGTACATTTGTTGAGCAGCGTTAACTGAAATGTAACTGCACATCATTTGACTTTTTAACATTTTATTATATCTATTAAGTCTTTCTGTGCTTAATTAAATCAACTTATTTTTTACAGTTAATTTAACGTGATTTCATTTTCGTTCCGGAGTCTGAATCAGATATTACGGAGAGAGCCAACTGTATACACAAATTAAGCTTCGACTCCTCAGGTGCTCTCCTGCATTTCATTCAAGTCTGGTACTTCTAGGGATTACCAGGATGTTAAATGGATGTTGTTTCTCACGTGGTGGAAAGCTGACTCTTCGTCTTTTTCTTTCTTTAATGCAACCATTTTTAAGGCTAGAGAACCATCAGATTTGTACTCTTTGCCTCACTGATCACAGCCGTTTGGAAGAAATCTTTTTTTTTTTTTTTTAATGCTTGGGAAAAAGTAAATAGGAATATAAATGTGGAAGGGGGAAGCATTAGTCGCCGCCCCCTGGGAACTGTGCTTCTTAATTGTCCTTATAGGAACAGTGATGTCGAAATAATAGCGCTATCCAGTCCCCAAGAAGGCACAAAGTATCTGAGTAGCAGTAAGTTGAGGTCGGGCATCATGGAGGAAGACATTTCATTCTTGTTATTAGTAGTAGTAGTAGTAGTAGTAGTATTATATTCAAATGAGTGCCTCTCGGTGATCGATATGGATCAGTATTCTTTCCTCCACCAGAACCCCAAACTATAAAATGGGGGCGAGGGGAGGAGCAGCGTGAAAGCCACAAATGTTTGATGCCAATCAACGGCGGGGAATCGTGAGACACGGGGATGAAGAGAGTGATTTGGTACATTCAAATCTACCCTGAAAAGTGTTAAGATGGAGAGCATGGCTGGAAACAAATGGGAAAGCAAGATTCAAAGGTTACGAGTGGTGGTAGAAAATTCTAATTAGACATTTACGTCAGCTTGCAAAGCTCCTTGTTTTTCCCAAATGTTGGAGTGTTTCTTGTTCTGTCAGTCTTCAATTGAAAGTCCTAAAAGAGGGGAGGGTTTGGAAACCCTCATCGAACTCTCGGGCCGCTGAATTTCGAAGGTGGCCCCAGATGCATTCGCTGCGGGACCAAGTACCCCATCTCAGAGAACAAAATAAAAACAAGAAGCTAAAAAAAAAAGAAGAAGAAGAAGAAAGGGAACGTTATGTGTGTCCTTGCGCCCTCCCCCTGCACCCCAGGGGCCGGTGAGCCGCATCAGAACTAGCCCCGCTCCCTTCACTCTAGGTGCCTACTGCTAGCTACTCAGAGGTCACTTGGACTGCCTTCGATCCCCCCGGGGAAGTGTTCATGATCGCAAATTTGGCCAAAAGATTTTTTTCATTACCCTCCAACATTTCCTTTCACCTCCAACCTCAAGGCAGGGCCCTGGCTCTCCCTTTGGAGCTGGGAATATAAAGACGTGGGGCCATCCGGGCTGACCCGGAGGGCCCTGCTGTCAATCACTGCCTCCCCATCCCTGCTCCCTTTCACACCAGGCAGCTGGACCCATCGCTGTCAACCAGGTAACAACCCCCAGACAATAGCGGACTGAAAGCCTGGTCTAGACACTCTTTTAGCCACTTATTTGCTCCTCTTGGCAGCTGTTGAAGCATAAATAAGCAGTTTGTAATCAGAAAGCTGACATCATCGCAGCTCGGCTGAGAGGGGAGATTGTTCCTGAGCACTGAGCGGCTTTTTTGTATGTGTGTGACAACAGATTCTGGGGTGGGGATACAGATTTGTGCCATGCTAAGCTGGTCTTTCTTTGATTTACAGAAGACAATTGGACCAGGTCCCCAGCTCCTGGACATCCCAGAATTATTCTTTCGTGTTCAGTTCCCGATGGCCAGTAAAATCGTAAAAGAAATTGGGTGGAAATGGGGCATGGGCCAGTCCTGGGTAGTAGGAACAGAATGGGGTGCATGGGAAGTTTAGACTTGAGACATTTTCTGGGCCACCAGACATATATCTCGTCAGCACCTCGCAAGTGCGCCTGCGGGATGAGATGGTTTGGGTGGGAGACACCAAGGGGAGGTGTGGTACCAGATACGCACATCTGAGTGCCTTGAGAGATGATCAGTTTCACAAAAAGCAGCAGAGAAGCATGTGTATTTATTTCTGCTTCCCAAGTGTGGTTTGTTGTTTTTTCTTTCTCCCTTCCTTTTTTTTCCTCTCAAGATCAAGTTTGCCATTCAAAGTGATTGGCAGTTGTCCTTGTGAAAGAGAAGAGACATGAGCCGTTCTCTAGAAACATTGACTCTCCCATCACCTCCACAGCTGAGAAAACCCCTCTGTAGGTGTGCCCCCCCGAAAAAAATGGCTTTGTTATTGGGAGGGACGGAGATGACAAGATGGCACACATTATTTTTTTTATCATAATTGATTTCTTATAATTGTTTTGAGGATGTTCCCAAAGGAAGGAGAGCCTCTCTGGTTTCTTTTAACAGTGTGGTTCTGATTGCCCTGATGTCTGCCTGGGACATCTGACTCAAGGTCTATTGGTAAATGGTGGGGCCGAATGAATGTCAGGATGCCACACAGCTTGCTACCTGAAACCCGTTCAGGTGGGTTTGCCCATTTCCGGTTTCACTTACCAAAAAAAAAAAAAAAAAAAAAAGGCATTTTTCAACAAAAATATTGACTTCCTAGCTCCCTGAGGGTTTCTGGTATTAGTTTGCTATAAGTAGCTCATGATTTAGAGTACAAAGGCATTTCCAGAATGCATGTTTAACAAAATGACATAGCAGATAATTGAAATTTATTTGCAATTTTCAAACTACAATAAACACAATTCTCCTTTTCTTTCATTAATAATCGCACGGCTAATGCATAGCAATCCCTCTGCAGCTTTCACAAGCCAACTTGAGCTGCTGTGTTGTAATAGCTGGAAAAGTTAATGTAGCTTGAACAAGGTTCCTAATTGTCCCTGTCTCTGTCATATTTGTGTACTTGAATGGTCCTAAATACCACAGCGATTAATTACTACAGAGCAGGTATTACAAGATGTTATCATCTTTCCCCAACTGTCTGGGTGAATGGAGAGAAGCACAAGATTGTTCCAGTGTTTCATCTTTGCTCTCCCTGTAAGGCACTTTAACCAGAAGATTTAACGTGTCAAAGTTAACTGCGTTCTCTAGCAGATATTCACATTCTAATTAAAGATTAAGAACGTAGTACATTACACTGTGATTTGTCATACATGGCTTGTTAAATAGGAAACCTACCGGGATTCCCTAACATTTTATAAACATTATTCAGGGCTTTTAATGTGGGCAGAGAAAAAGATGATTCAACTGCATTGCAGTGTGGAAAGCAGGTCACCCTCCACCCCCCATCCCACCCGCCCCCCAATAAATAACAAAACCGGAGAACTTGGGCAGTTTGGAAACTGTTTTGCTGTGGAGATTTTGTTCCAACCATGAATCACCTCTGGTTTGTATTTGGTGGTGAAGGGGGAGATCTTAATGATTATCCCTCGGCATTTTTTTTTTCCTACTTTTGCTTTTTGCTGTCAGCTAAGTAGGGGAAGGTAAGAGCCTTTGTTTGAATTAGAGTGCCAAAGGACGGAATAAAGATGAAACAGTGTTTCAATATGCAGCCCGAGCTTTCAGCTGATTCTCATCGCCCTGATCTGCCTGGTTTCTAGCACTGGTAGCACAGGACTGGTTCACATTCTATGATTGCCTGAGGAATAAATTAATGAGGTTACTGAGACACTGAACATTTGCATATTCACGGATGCTTATTAGGTAGAAAGTGAATGCCAGGTGCACTGAATTTGGGGGATACAGGATTTGTTAAGTATTAACATCTTTCCGTTCCTCAGAAAAGGGGTGTCTTGTCACGAAAAATACTATGCAGGCAAAACTCCTGCCTCATAACTATCTGCATAATTATGATATAATAGAAAACCAAGGCAAGAGAGGGTCTTGCCTGAAAGCAACAGAGAAGGACTGCGATGCCCTTGTTATAGGGAGACCTGGATGCAGTAGTCCTGGAGCGTAAAAGGAAACAAATGCCCTGCTCTATGTGGATTTTAGGCTTTAGTTATGCCGGTGGCGTGTACAGCCGAACATGATGCCATCTTACCGAATGCAAAATTATCAATTTAAAGAGACCTTTACTTTGTAAATATTATTTTTGACAGGTCGCCAATCTAAGCTGGAGCAGGGGAAAGCTTTTCTAAGAAATTAGGTCCAAACCTGAGTCACAGAATTAGTCTTGACTGTTTCTCTAAGGGGGGATCGGTCCATAGTTCCGTAGTTGGGGATTTCTGCTGGGGCTGTGTGGCAGCATATTATTTGAGCTATTTGTATCTCATTATTGAGAGAAGTTTTTCTGCTGCTCTGGGTTCTGGCTTGGAGACGGCCTCCTCAGAGCTCAAATGGACAGATTTCTTATTCCTCTTGTCCTTAGGAATACCTCGTAAAACAGAATGATGACTGTCCGTGTTTTTCAGAGCACTGTGCAGTGGGAGAGACTGCCTGGTCTCCTCTGCTGCCATTTTATACAGGTAGGTTTCCTTTCTTTTAATCTCTTTTTAATTTCTTTTTCTTTGTTTGTTTGTTTGTTTTTCCTCCTTAAAGGAAATGATTGGCAGCCTCCAACCTCAAGGAACTGATCTATCAAAATCAAGCTGGGATAAGTATTTCTTTGAGAAATAATATATATTTACCAACAAGCTCTATTCTGCCCCCTTGTTTCACTGTACCTTGCATAGCACTTCTCCTCCTGGCCAAGGGCAGTGATAACCCTGTATTAAGAACATAGTGTATCTTTGTGTGTGTGTGTGTGTGTGTGTGTGTGTGTGTATTAAATATACAACATTTATTATTTTTTCAAAGACTTCCTGACGTGCATTCTATATACATTTTACAATCCCTTTTCTTCATTTTTAAAAATATATGCTTAAAAATATTTCCAACAGCTAAACAGTATTTTTGAAAGATATTTTTCCTATTTTTAAATATGAATGAGTTAAATGTCTGCCCAGAGAAAAGTCCAAGGGGCTCTCAGTGTTAATTTCAGTATTGCACCGGACTTCCGCTTTTCATTTATTTTGTGCAGGTTCTGAGGTAGATTAATCATCAGAACAAACCCCCTCAAAATAATCTGTGCATGTTTTAAAATTCGGTCTGGTCTCTCCCACAAATTTTGATGCATTCATAATCGTACTGAAAAATCACGCTGATTCCAATGCGGCAGAAGTGTGAACAGGAACCTATATATTTTCATCGAGCAGTACAGATTTCTTACTTTTTGTTGCTGATATTGTATGAGACTTCTTTTTTTTTTTTAATGCGTTTCACCCCAAAAGGGCCTGCCTGAAAACCCACAGTGCGGTGAAATCACTGGCGTCCGGGGGTTTTTGTCACATACACGGAGCACAGATTTTTTTGATTATGTAGATTTCTTTCCCTACTGCAGTTTCATATGCAAGGCATGCATCTGCCACATCCATGCTATCTCCTAAAGCAGTCATTCTGAAACCCAATCTGGGGACAGTGCAGACTAAATAAAATTCCATTTTGATTCGGCCTCCCGCTGTGAATAGGACTGCTTTGTCTCAGCCGACAGAACCAGCAAGCCAGAAAGGTATGTCCTGTTTGCGTGGCTGATGGTGTGTCTTGAGGCTCACAATCAGGCCGTCCTGCTCTGGGGCTCCACGACACCTCCACTCCTCTTGCTCTTTCCCCTTCCCTTCGTCTTTCTCTTTCCCCTTCTGTTTGCTCCCACGCTGCCTGTCTTGTACCTGCAGGGCGCAGCCGTGGAAAATCCACACCAATTGTTTATTTGGGCATATGTTTAATAGCTTGCGTGGCTGTTTGCGTTTTGGGGTGGTTTTTTTTTTTTTTTCACTGTCTTTGTTGGTGGTGGCTTTTTTTTTTTTCCCTGTTTTGGTTTTTGTTTTGTTTTGCTCTCCTTGCCCACATTTGTCTTCCCTGTTTCTCAAGGTGTCGAATACTAAAACGCTAACTTAAAGAAAAATTGTTTAAGCGCTGCGATGATGCTCCAGAGATTTTTACTGGAAGATTTGTCATGCTGCATTTTATCGTAAATTTGAGGATGCGTTTAACAGCTCTGAAGGACTTTAGTTTTCATGGCCCTTTTGAGCCTATTTGGCAGAAAAGCAATTGCCCATTTTAGATAAGGGGGAAAATATAAAATAAAGACTCTTCCAATGGGATTGAACTGTTTTGCCATCTTGTTGCGTTTCATGAAATGCATTGTGGTGTTTACTGCAGAGCTGCTAAATATGATGATTTTTAAAGGGACGACCTTCATCTGGAGGCATCTCACTGGAGATGGCATTTGTGGCAGATGCTCTCCTTATACTTGTCCCACCAGCTTGTATTGGCACTCAGGACAACCTGCTGTGATGTCCTCAGAAAGAGCTCTGGATGCAGTGGTCACGTGTCAGGGGGCCTGACCGTGTAGGAGCTCTCCTTTCAAGCCCAGTCAGGTTCTCCTTGGAACTGTCATTGCCCTGAACCCCTTCATATGATTCCATAAGGAAAAGAAGTTTTTCCCTGGCTTACTTACCGATGTACCATTAATCTGAATTAGATTATGGCAAACTGGTAAAGAGGGACAGACAGTAAGTGAAAATAGATTACTTAAGAGAAGGGCAGGGAGGGACTGCTCTCTGACCCTGGCCTTACCATAAATCATTCCACCTAGGATTTAGAGGAATAATAATTTAAAAAATACTAATTAGCATAGGGATCCTGTCCAGTCATCCACCTAGAAGTTAGAAACAAAATAAGTCACATGACTTGGTAGAAGGTCAGCAATTAACTTCCCTAAATCCATGTTTCTGCCATCCCTGTGGTCTGTGGTGAGTTCTTAGATGCCATTTCTGAAATTCAGTGAGTGAGGGTTGAAAATACAATGCATTTTCCTTTCACCACAAAATCTGTAAGCTCACCATTGCGCACCTATTAGCCAAGATCTTTGGGAGAGGAGAGTCTTCAAAGGCTTCAGTAATTTGTTGAGAGCTCCCCTACTTACCATGTACAACAGGGTTGAAGAATAAAATAAAACTTATTGAAGAAGATGTGCCCAAAATAGTAGCCTGAAATCAGCATAAGATGTTGTTTGATAAAGATGGTGCGATCTTACACCAGGAAGAGGAAAATGGCGGTATTGGGCGCCATTAAGGTTTGGGCTGACAGTGGGTAATTTCCCGTATTACCCAATAGGAAGTCTTTTTGCTCTACCCTTGCTAACAGAGTCACTTGGTTATATTATAGCTTGTTGGTTGATGATAGTAAAAGCCCAGATTTGTATTTTGTCTAATTTTACAAGTTCTTATACGGACCACTTATTGGCATTATAGGGACTTTTGGATAACCGAATAATGGTTTTAAAAGTAAATCTTTTATGTTGCAGCATAGCTTTTTTTTTTTTTTAATGCAATCATTTACGGGTGCCTGGGTGGCTCACTCGTTAAGCATCTGCCTTCAGCTCAGATCATGATCCCGGAGTCCTGGGATCGAGCCCCGCATCATTGGGCTCCCTGCTCGGAAGGAGGCCCACTTCTCCCTCTCTCACTCCCCCTGCTTGTGTTCCCTCTCTAGCTGTGTTTCTCTCTGTCAAATAAATAAATAAAATTTTTAAAAAATAAAAAAATAAAATGCAATTATTTAGCCAAGATCAAATACTTTTTTAAAAATTGCAACACAAGCACTGGTTTTGGAAAACAAGGTACTCATGAAGGATCTATGTATCCATTAAAATACATAAGCCTATATATTTTCTTCTCTGTATATATGTGTATAAATATAAATATATATATATACACACACACACACACACGGTAGAGACTGAAGCAATTATGCTCCTAAGAAGAGTCTCAAAGATAATTTTGAAGATAAAAATCGATAAATGTATCTTGCAGACAAAATTCTATACTATGGTTTGATTTATCATATACGTGTCCTATATACTGAGAGTTTACATTGAGCCATATGATATTTTTATTAACTCATGAGTTCATCTTGGATTTCACCAGTAAGAGACAAATTATTATATCATGTCATTTGGGAATGACCTCATTGAAGAACCAATGTTTGCCTTCCGTAAGCGTATGCACCTCTGTGTTTGCTGCCTGCCGTGTCTCTCTCCCGCCATGTTTTAGTCCATGAGCTCCATAACCATGATAGCTTGGTTTTCTGCAAGCACTGAATGTAGTAATTTGATGAAAATATTGAAGGTAATGACCGTAACGGTGGTGCATGGTGTGTGAGTTGAGTTTATATTTTATTTGCTAATGTTTGTGATGACCGCAATCTGACCTTCCGTATCTCATTATCTGGATCCCTCTACAATTAAGAGAAAGAACACTGACCCTGACTGAGGCTAAATGGACATTGTGGCCAAAGACAGATTTCTGTTTTCTGTTGGCCCCTCCTAACTCTTGGGAAACAGTGGCTACTCAAGGAATCTTGCTTGAGAGAGTGAATGAGTGAGTGAATGACCTCTGCTGAGCACAGGAGAAGAATGGGATGGCCCTCCACTGGCTGGAGCTGACCTCTGCACCACCTAGCAGTCATCACACATGAAGGAGAGAAAGAGGTTTGAAAGCCACAGACTCTCCACCTGGGGCCCACTGTCTTCATAGGCATGTGAATCTACTGAAAACCCATGCATGTTTGTCCAAAGAAATAAATTACATGCCAGGCTCCAATAGGTCTAAATAGAACCCCGGATGGTAAGGACCCAGGAGTTCTAGGAAGATCTAGATAGAGGAACATCACAAGGAATAGGGGAAGGAGAAGCACAGCGTTCTCTAAAAAGGTCCGGGCAAGATTAAGAAAAGAGGTTCAACTTCTACATACTCTGTAATGACTTCCCAGTATGGAAAGTTTATTTAATATCTCTGTAGACGTGGTAAACAAAAACCAGAAACAATAAAGAGAATGCAAGTCTGAATCCAGACACTAGGCACTGGGGAGGTACTACTGAAAAAAAAAATGCCTGTGGAGGTACTTCTCAAAGCATCATGCTAGATTTGGAATCAAAAAGTTTATGTTGTTTTTATAAAAATAATTACATTTAAGAGAGATGCTATGTACTAAACTGGTCTTAATCTGAAAAAAAGATATTCTAAATAGAATATTGTGTGTCATAATCTTAAAGGCCATTATAGATCCAGAAAACCCATCCAGAACTATGAACATTTGGATTTTCTCTTAAGACTTAGGCAGCTTTGGAAAAATCCCCACAGTGCAGCAGATTAGGGGAGAGAGTTAAGTAAATTAGTCCCTGAACAATTTGAAATCTAGATTCACCACCGGAGAAAAGACTGCTACTTGACCTATGGAATCAAAAGTGGTCTGGTCAGAAAAATCTCTATACACATGACTTTCATGCACATGGAAATAATCTTAGACCTCAATATTTTTATCTCATGAAAGTGTCCAGGAAATCTGAATGTCCGAAATACCCAAACCTGAGTGTTAAAGGTACACCACCGGACATTTTTTATATGATGCTTGTCTTTAAAACATTGAAGAATGGACGCAATGTTTCTTAGAAAGCCCACATCAAAATGACAGTTGCCTTAGTCACATGATCAGACAGAGGGAGGCCCTGTGGTTGAAATTCTCTGGCTACTCCTGGTTGTGTAAGGGACAGATGCTGCTGTCACAGGGCAAGATGGCCCCAGACGAGGCAATGGCCCCTGAGCTCATTGGAACACGCGTCAGGGAAGCAATTCTCTCGGCAGACAGGGATGAGCTGAGGTCATATGGCCAGAAGGAGTTCCATACCCTTCCCTTGTCGATTCTGTCCAAGCCAAAATAAAGGATCACACGTTCACCAGCCCCGTAGTGCCTCCAGGAGCACATGCAGGCCTCTAGAGACCACACAATAGATTCAGCAAGGAGAAGGCTGGAAGAAAGTACAAAGCTACCACGTGAATCTGAGAATTCCTATTTCATTCCGAAGACCAGTAGCATTCATAAAATGTACCCACCTTTTCCCACACAGTAGAATGTCGTCTTAGGGGAAAAAAGCACCAAGGGGTCAAATACAGAAGAGAATGGGCATTTTATCCAAGTGGAAGAATGAACACCAATTAAGAAAGACGGCTTAGATGATCAGGCCTGACAGCTCCAAACTTGATTGGACATTCAATTAATTTCTCTCCCTTACCCCCACTCACGACTGATTGAGGGCTCAGGAAGAAACCAGGATGAGCTGCAACCAAAATAAAGAAAATAAATTTTATTTCACTTTACATACAAGTTGTATTGTGACTACAGCTTTGCCACCAGCTACACTTAAAAGATTCTCGATTTTCACATAAATGACGACCACCATACCCAAGGAGAAACTTTGTGTGCCAATCTCAGAAAACGAGGAGGAAGTGATGTTGAACAAATACTGATTGCAAGGTGTCAAATTAATCTTCAGGAGCTGCCATGCAATATAACTTTGACTAGCTGCACTGAAAGTTTCTTGAATCCAAGTCCCTGTCCTAGCTGATAGGCTCATCTCAACAGGGGGACGCAAATAAAGCCAGATTCTCTTTCCCTAGAATAAGAAATTTAAAACCGAGAAGCTCACTTGCTGGGGATTGTTGGGTCTGAGTGATATTAATGTCAACGGGGCAGAGGACACATCAAGTGTATAGACATTTGAGAGGATCTAGAAACTGTCCACCTTTCTTCTCCTCTGCAGACCTGATTGGTCAACTCTTTATTTTAATGCCTTGAAATGTCACAGGGCTATCTTAATGACGTCACCCCTTTCGCTTAAGTTTTCTAGAATTTCTGTTTATTTTTTTTCTCTTTTTTGAACTTACATGCTGCCAGCAAATATGGGAACAAGAAATTCTTAGAAATCGGTGAAACATCCTAGACATTGGACCGTGTAAACTAAGGAAGGAAGAATAGAAATGGTGAACACTTATTTGGTCTTGGACCCCCAGGCATGTGCTGAAACTCGAAGTTATTCAATCTGGTAAAGGATACAAATGTTCATGATGCCCAACAGAAGTTTTCTAGAAAGGCATAAAAATGTCTTAGCAATGCCAACAGTTGATAACATGAGGATGCCATCTTACAGAGTTAAGTGTTCCAGGGTATGGTCCACAGAATAACTTTCTAAAAGTTATGTAATATTCCCTCTGTCCCATTGGCTTGTTTATTCATGTAAGGCATGTATCAGTTAGCATAAATATAAGCAGAAAACCAGCTTAAAATTCAAGATAAAAGTTCAAAGAATCAAGAAATATCACAGCATTCAAGGATTGAGGCAGAAACCAGCGACTACTGTTGGGATTTAATTATTTTCTAAACAGGGACAAGGGGGACAGAGTTTTGAAACATCAGAGGAAAAGGAACAGAAATCCCAATTTTTAAAACATATATTATTTTGAAAGTTTGCTATTAAAACATAGTCTTTTCACGTCACCAGTAAATCAGATCGCTAAAGTGATGTAAAATGAAAAAGAACACTGAATGTTATGAATGAGACCTAAGTTAAGGCTTGATTTTTGCATATTATTTCCCATAATATTTTATGATCCTGTGCAGTAACACAAATTACTTATATTAATGACAGTGGCTTTATTGAAATAATGATTATTGGTAGATAATATATTATCATAAGTGTCTTCATAGAACAAGAAAAACACTCTTTTAATCTATAACATGCAAGGATGGTATTATTAAAAAAAAAAAACTGGTATAGAAATCGACAACTTTGAGGGAAAAGCTTTCAACCAACGGTTTTGAATGTTTTTTTAGGTGTCTGTGTAAAGGGCAAAAGAAGGTGAATTTAGCCATGTCATTATCACCCGCCCACATTAAGGATGCATTTATTCCCCTCCAGCCCATTACAGACTGCTGTGCTTTACACTTATACTCTTTTTTTTTTTTTTTGCTTATTAAAAAATACTTGAATCTTTTAATATCAAAGAATGCCTTTAAGGAGAACAGTATATGGGGAGCAGACTTATTGTTCAAGATGTAACTATCTGAGGACTAGCTAAGTAATGACTGAGAACGGGTTTTTGTTTTGTTTTGTTCTGTTTTGTGTTTTTGGCCAACTAGCTATTAGTATTTGGGGAGTGTAAACACTAATGAGGATGAGGAGCTAGGTGGAACAAGGGGATTAGGGTTTGGGGTAATGGGATGAAATTACAAAAAGGGAAATTTAGGTTGATTAGCAATTGAAAATCTTCTTAATGTTGGGCCTATTAGACTGTAGGGTAATCTTCCAAGGGAAGTGGTGGGACTCCCATTGCTTAGATGCTTCAAATTAGAGTGGACAGAGCACTATCAAAAACACCCTGCGGTGAATGATCTACCCTGTTGTGTGGAATGAGCGAGTTCACCTTGGTTGCCTTTATAGGGCTCAAGCTTCCACGCGACCTGGGGAGAGAAGGGAAGACAAACAACCCCGTTCGTCCCACACAGACCCACCTGCCCAAGCGAGCGAGCAAATCATTTAAAAATATCTCTTCTTCTTCTCACCTGGAACAGTCTTTCTAACACTTGCACAGAACCGCCCCCCCCCCAAAAAAGATAGTTTTGTTGACAAGAAAGACAAAAAAATATACGTCTCCTATCCAGGAAGTTCACATCTTTCTGACATTCATAGAAACCAGTGTCTTGTGCCATGTGGTACTCTGCTTTTCAATCAAGTAAAAACTGGAGCAAGCAGGCAAAGGACATTTTAATAATATGGCTACCCTGACATTTGCGGGCATGTAAGTTCTTTCATCGTAGGAAACAGGCAAATGGAGGGAATGGGAAATGAGAAACAGAGCTACAGTCTGGGAGAGAACAGATCGGATTAGCCATTAATGAGCATTGTGCCAGATTCCAGGCAAAAGTAGGGAAAAGCAATTGCATATGAGAAAAATGGACGTTCACTTTTGGGTCCTTGGAGCCCATGACAGAACCCGGAGATCCACTTCAGAAAAGGGTCTTTTGCTGAATGGAACCACTTCTGGAAATGGATACAACGAAAAAGATGCAGTTGTATCTTTTGATTTGAATGAAATCTTGTTTCACACTCTGATTAGCGTTCCATCAATCATAATACAGTTTTTTTAAAAAAATATTATATCCATGTGGTATTAGATTAGCTCCCCCCTCCCCCGCCCCGAAAGTCTCTCTGTTCTGGCTTAAACATGCCTCGCTTTCACAAAAGCCTTCACAAAAGAAGTGAGGCATGAGATATTGTATATCTTTATATAAATTGCCCATCTGATAGGACAGTGACAGTCAGAGATGTGAACGTCACAATCGGGCAACCAGCCCTGAACGTCCGCTGCTGGCTGGTAGTGACACAGGAGGTTGGACGCCATGGGAAAGGTGAGCACACAGAGAACGGTGCCCTGAAACTCTGTACTAAGTGTGGCCAGCCTCCTGTGCTATAGAACCAAGTAGAATGTCAACACTTCCTTCATTGTCTTCCTTACCCTTCTAGAAGACAGTGGCTACCAAGGTAATTCTTGGTCTTCAGAGAGGATACCTTGGGGCAAGAGAAGAAAAGTGTAATGTTTTTCTTTCCATTTCCCTTCAGATAATTGTTGTGCAAGAAAGGAGATGGTTAAAAGATTAAAATTGTGTCTTCCATAAAACATATGCTGTTCTAGCTCCCCATTTCTTCCTCATGGCAAATTCTTTCTGTCTTTAAAAGTTTAATGTTTTATTTGATCGCAAAATCACTGTAGTCTATATCGATAAAAATATCTCACTCTTACCAATTGGGTTTCACACGTAAAATGAACACTCCCCCCCCCCTTCAAAATTATCCTTTTTCCCTTGTGGGAAACAATTTCTTCTGAAACTTGTAATCCTACCCAAAGAAATGTATGTTTCAAAGTTCACACACTTACACACAATCTCTTGCTTCAACTCGCTGTCTGAAACAGATCTGCATGACACTTAACAGGAATGCTGTTTGGAAATGACCCAGGTCCTCTGTCATGAGCTCAAGGTTCTTGAACAATTGGCAAATGCATCCTAACCACTGGGCCGCAGCCAACTTCAAGAATTGTGTTGTTGACTGTGGCCTCCTTCTGGGGTGCCATGGCCCACAGCACAGTTTCCAAAAATCCTAAGGAAGATACCAGCTTAGAGGGGAAGGACAGAAACATCGTGCCCATTTTTTTCCGCTCTATTCTCTTCCATTCTTGACAAGAGACCTCAATAGTTGACAGACTCCCTCTTATGGATAAGGAAGCAAGTGATCTACTTTCATGAAAGGGATTGCTTGTGGTCAAGGTTCTAGCCTCCCAAAGAATGCATGTGCTCCTGTTCTGAGAAGTCCCAGATCACCAGTTAGGAGAGCTCAAGGTCAAAATATGGCCTCTGAGCAAGGTCACTCATCTGAAATAAATACCAAAATGTTTTCATCCCAAAAGTGCGACTCTCCTGAAAATATTTCCAAGTCACTCAAATGCACCCTGAAAACAGTATACACAATATTAAAATCTCCAAATACTCACTTCTTATATCCAATTAGGGGATGGATTTTTTGCTTTCTTAGATTCAAACGTTGCTATTTACTTTTAAGACAATAATACTTTATATGTAAATATTTTTTCAAAGCACTTTCATTTATCTTTTAAGAAATGTTCAATTTTTATTACCAAAATGTTTTTAATTTAATTATAACAGAATGTTATTTAACCACTGGTAGAGGAAAAGCAGAGTTGTAATAAAATCCCATATAATAATAAACTCGGCCATAATGATAGATTTTAACAAATTGTGATCTCTTAATGCATTTCCCATCATATCTGCCAAAGTAGGCTTTCAAATGAGAGTGGAATATTTATATCTCATAAAAATGATGTGTCCTTGTTGAGAATAGAGATTAAAGATACCCCAATATTCTTTGTTTTATTGACCAGAAGAGCATTTAGATTCTGTTTTTCAGAAGATAATTTATATCTCAATCTCTCAGAATGCTGGCTTCTCCTGGTTATTCGCATGTGGTCCCCATGTCCTCAATGCACATATTGTCCCAATTGGAACAGGAGACTTCCTGCTTTCCTGCTCAGGAAATGACCCACCCACAATGACTTACAATAATGACCTATGCTCAATTCTCACTATCTCACAAGGTTCTAGTAGTTTTTCTCATCCTGGAAAACTTTGCAGGGTCCCTGAAGAATGGCAGGCAAAACCAAGAGAAAAACACCAGGCCTGCATTCACTGTGAGCGAGTGGTCTGATGGGGGGGGGGGTGTGGGAGGGGTCCCAAGATGTTCCTCTGGGGGTCTCTGAAACAGGGTGCATAGCTCTAGGCTGCTCTCCCCCACCCCCTGGGCATCCCTGCACCTGAGTTCAGCAAAGCCCCAGGCTCACTCAGCATCCCAGCCTTCCCAGCCCTAGCTTTGCTGTGACCCTGGGAGGCAGGCAGGCCGAGGAGGAAAGGAAGGCATTTGAGGTAAGTGTCATTTTCAAAGTCACACAATCAGTACGAAGCATGAATCAGCATTGAAACCAAGTGTTCAGATGATGTTACTTCTTAGCTTAGACCCTACTTAACTTAGCCAAAACATGTCCTTCTCCTTTGATTGACAGGGAGGATTTGAGTTAGTATTTCAAAAGTGAAGGAGAGAGAAGTTTAAGAATGCTAAAGTTCAGAGACTGTGTTTTAGTCAAGTTTGTCTTCCTACCCATCCTGGCACCCCACTGAATTAAGGGGCATGGGTGCTAACATGAGAGAGGAAGCACTTGGAAATGGGGCGGGGGATCTATGAGCTAAAAGCTGGTGTGCAAGAAAGTCCAAAGAATATTACATAATTGTGCTGACAAGATGTATAGATAGATGATTGATAGATAGGTACAGGGATGGATAGATAGATGATAGAGATAAACCATAGATGATAGATAGATAGATGATAGATGATAGATAGATAGATAGATAGATGATAGATAGATAGATAGATAGAAAAATAAAATAACATCAGTAGCCCCCAAAAACTTGCTGGGTAAGAGCCCCTCATCTCAAATCACAATTGACAGGATCGACTACATAGTCGGTGGGGCCCCTGGTGAAAAGCGATGGAGAATGTGAAGACAGTGACATCAAGCGTTAAACCAAGCCTGGGGCCCCATGTGAGTGAGGAGGTCCCCCAGGCACGAAGGGGGCCCTGGTTAGCTTCGACTCTTTGGTGCACCTTGTCTAGCTCTGCTTGGAAAGGTCCAGATTCCAGCTCCACGCCACATAAAGAAAAACTGACCAACCATCAGGGCTGTTTACAAATAGAGCAGCCTGCTGTGTTAAGCAGAACTTGCCCTTCAAGGGAAAGTTCACACAGAACCTAGGAGACCATCTGTCAAAGATGCTGAAGCGGGGATGATTCCTCCATCAGGACAGAGCAGGGTGTGACCTCAGAGGTCCCTTTTCATGCTGATTCTGTGAGTTAGACAGCTTCCATCGTCTTCCGATTTTTGGACGGAGTCACTTTATATGATCCACAAACAGCGCCGATGAAGCACACCAGCTTGCTGACACTTTCGCCCTAATGGGATACGATCAAATCTCAGTGCCACAAAATCCTAGCATCACGGTCATTTGACATAAGTCAAGATGGCGACAGCTACGTACCTGGGCTACCGAAACATGGGCACGACCACACTCGGCATGGAAGAGCGTGCTGATGAACACGGCAGACAGCCAGGGCGGCCTGGGCGTTCCATTACTTCAAGATCCACGTGTCTGGGTGTGCCACACAAAGCCTACGGTCCCTGACCCACAAAGTGTGACAGCCAACCCTCTTCGGTTGCTGTTAAGTCTCCACACAGTCCTGGTGTCATTAGCCAGGGAAGCTAAGGTAAGAAGCTACTAGGGAAGGATTTGAAAGGGTGGGAGGCATAATATTGAAATGTAAATGAAGATGATGCTGCTCCTGGCTTTGAAAAACAGCAAATGCAGGATCCCAGGCCTTCTGGAGTTGATCCACAAAGAAGCCAGCCCACACATGGAGCTTCTCTCCTGACATCGCATTCAAGGACCACAGCAGCAAGGGGGGAAATGAAACTACCCAGGTCCTATGGTTTTGCCTAAGCAGCACCATCATTAGCGGTATTAATATCTTGCACATTGAGTCCCTCCAGGCTGGTCAGCTACTCTCGATCTACTCAACGTTAGTTAAATGGCTAGCAGCTAGGTTGATGGGCCCCTGTCTCCTTCCAGAGCTCTCAGGCAGTAGCATTTACCATGGCCATTTTGTTAATAAAATAGGATGGCATTGGTTTCCAGCATCCCGGATTTTTGTTGAGCAAAGCAGCATGGTGTATCAAAGGCATGTCAAGAGATGTGACGTAAATGAAAATCACAGAGTATCATAATGCCGCACAACAGGTGCACAGAATGGATGTTCAAAATGGTTTCTATTATTTGGCTTTTTTGGAATCAAATCAGAATCAAGAACAATAGTGGCCATTTCAGAGAAATTACTTCTGCACATTCTTGCAGATTGAGCAGCTGTAAAGGAGGGGAGGGGGAAGCCGGGGGTGCTCGCTATTTGGAAGGTAGATGCAAATATATTTGTAATGTGTATACAGTGTACTCGGTATATTAAATTTTTGCCTTTCATGTGCAATGATAAAAGTAGTTTCCTTTCCAGAATTGCCTGTTTCATTAATACCACATTTTAATAATTAAATAGCACAACTCTAGAGGCAATAGCTAAGATAAAAGTTTGCAGACAATCCATTATTTCTCGCAGACGGACCTTTTGAAGACCCCATGGAGACGCAGTTTAATGATTTAAGTTCTAAAATAGGTTGTTTAATAAAATCTTGGGTGTTTTTTGTGGGTTTGTTCTAGCGGGCAGCGTCTTGTCGGGTGTGGCGTTACTAAGGGCAAGAGATGGTCCTCACTCCCCACTCCCCCAAACATACACATCCTTATCCAGCCCGACCCACTCTGCTTTTTCGTTACGTTACAGCTCCTATTTGTAATTTTTAACATTGGGAAAGGAGAGGTTTGTTGTCTTTTTAATCCTCTCTGCTAGAATATTCCATTTTATTAGACGTCATTCACAGGGAGAGAGAGAAAGGGAGACAGACGCTGAACTCAGGGGGTTATATAATTGGGTGTAGGGGGATTAAACTATTATTAGCGTACACTCCTAATGGACGCCCCATAAAGAACCCATAGCACAGGCATTAATGACTTATGAAGGAAGAGTAGGCAAGCTGAACAGTGTTTCCATTATTACAATCCTACCTATATACAAACTGCTTAGCGTCACTTGAAAGGACACCAGACTCCTGATGTACTGGAGCAGAGAAATTTTCCTTCAGAATGGTCTTGCTCTTTCTAAATCTCTGACTTCCAGTTTACAAGACCTTTCTCACAGGCCAATCCTGATATTTAGGTTTGCTCCCCAGCAAGCCTCGCTTGCTATTAAAAAAAAAAAATTCTGAAAATTTTTCAATCAAATAGAGAAATATCTCAATTATCTCAATGTACATAAAAACATGGTCTATTCTTTGACAAAAAAAAGTAAATAAAGCAATATACGTGAACACTAATGCCCCCAGGTGATAGGAGTGGGAAATAAGTTTAAAGAACATTATTTTTTAGGCATAAATATTCAAAAGTAAAACAGAAAAGGTTAAATGCGGAAATTACAGTGTGCTTTCACGTTGGACTGAAAGGCAGAGTCAGAGCCACGTACTTTTACTGTGGTGCTTGTTGCTGTTGCTGCTGTAGGTGAAAAATCAAAAAGAAAGTGAAATCACACAGTTTTCACAGATGTATTACGTAACACACTTGGGTGGTTTGGTGGATTCCTCGTCGGTTTAAGCGTGTGTCAGGTGCACTCCTCTCCACTCACATTGTGTAAATATGCACAATCTTTTCCTCCTTATATTTTCCCCACTCTTTCTGCCTCTCAATACAGTTGGATTTTTACATAAACTTGATGACCACAGCGGAGAGGCCACGACATGCATTCCGAGCTGCTTTCGTGTGATATTTATCAGACCTCCCAGATTTTTCATAAAACTTTTATCTAAGAATGGCAACTGGGCCATAATTCAGAGCAGTGAATGTTTGTGAAATGCTTTCTCCCCAGTGAAATCATCACCCCACAAGACGATGATGGCTTTGAGGCTTCTTTATTTTAAAGTTGTTTAAGAATTAGTACTTGAGTTCCCGTGCAATTGTAAATTTTCCAATCATGTTCTCTCCTGTGTGAATATATTTTTCAAAAAAATTTAAGTTCCAAGGTTGGTGGTGTTTTCTAATAAATCCTCTTGCTTTTTCTTCAGTGACAGTCTCTCCAGCTTCTGTAACTTGGAATGTGGTAAAATATGAAGGAACCGAGGATGGTGTTCCAATGGAAACCGAACTACCTCCCTAAATGGAATGTTTATGTAAGCAATTTCACACGATAAGGTTGATGGCTACGGTAGCACACCTCCAAGATCTAGGATTTAGCCTTCCAAAGATGCACGGTTTCACTTTTGATGTATCTTTTTTGCTTTCATAAAACGCGTTTCAGTTCTCATACATAAACTACAAGGCAGAGAAATGAAAAGTCCTTTGCATGAGAAATAGTATCCTAAGGTATATGAAAACTTGGTGTTGGAAGTAATTTTCACTTCTTTCCATTCGTTTTTATTGCTTTCCAAAGTGAAAACTCCATAGACTCAGAAGCCAAAGGGCCTTTTGAAAAATGCCACTTTCAGATTTCAGCCAACAACCGCAGCTGAATCGACAAGGGAGGGTTCTAACAAGACAGTTGCTTGCTGCCGGCTACGGTTCCCACTTTTGTTTCCTATGGAAACTAACACGGGGCAAATTGAAAGACTGATTATTTTAAGGCTCCACTGTCTTTCCTGATCCAGTGTCTACAGTATTTTCATAGAAAATGGGAGCAGGAAAAGCAGGGGAGATGTCAGACCTCGTCAGCTTCAGCTGTGGCTGCTGGCTGAGAGCTGAAAGTCCCAGCTTTTCAAACAAGCTACAGAAATCTCTGCTGTTTTCGCTTTTAACACAAAAATGTTAGTTGAGCATCGGCTTCACCTTTACCTGTCCTCTATGCTTCCCTTTTGCATTGTGGTTTTTAGGGAGGAAAGATGGCACAATAGTTCATTTGGGGAGTTATGAGGGGAAATTGCACTGCCAAAAGTTTTTGTTCCAACAAATAACCCATGAATAATGGATTCTCTCTACCCACGAGACACTATCTGTGAATGTAAGGAGCTGGCTTATCCCAACTGGCGATTTATTCAGACCCTCGGTTTTCTGTACTGTTTTCTTCCCAGTGAACATTTCTTCATTTGTCAATCTCACCTTTTGTGGCGTGGGGGTTCAAAAAGGCAGGAGGTACAAGAAATGTCAGTTGTCCAGAAGACGTGAATTATTACAGAGCCTGATACTAAAACTGACTTAAGTATTAGATTGTCTTTGCAGGGATAAAACCTACCCGTCCTCCATAACCAGTTACTTCTTCCCTACTCCCCAGTGATTTCCCAACATCACTACATTTAAATTTTACAGACTCTATATGTTTAGCAATTTTTGATTCCCTGAGGATGACCGACTACCTTTCTCATCGCATGGCAGTTTCAGTGAATTCATAGTTTAATACATTGTATTTTAAAAGGTCAGAATATATAATCAAAGGAATGGGTTTTTTGGTTTTGTTTTGATTTTTTGGTTTTTTTTTTTTTGAGTGCTTTATGACATCACAGAAAGGAAATTCTAACAATTGTCTACTCAGGCAACTATTACAATTGTGCACTTACTGTACAACTGCACTGTGCCCACCTGCCCACCTGCTCACAGCTGGGGGAGGGGGAGGGGGGATAACATGCAGTGATTGCCCGCGTACTCCTAGTCGCTGTAAACAAACGGTGCCCCCCCTCAAACTGAGAAGTGGACACATTGGAGGCACGGTCTGCACACTCACCGTGGCCCTACAAGGTCATTAGGAAGAACGAAAGCTGCTCGTGGAGGGGGCTGCCAATACAGGATCAGTTTGTCCCTTGGCGTTCAAGCGCCCAGCGTCTCCAGCCAGCCTTCCTGTCAGCAGCTTTCCATCCTGTTCCTCCCGGGAGCACGGAGCAGCCCCTCTAGCTCACCGCTGCACCTTCCCAGGGCGCCCTGCACCCAAGCAAGAGTCTAATCCTGAAGCTGGGGGGAGGGGGGCAAGGCAGCTGAGGGGGCCCACGGGAGGATGGGGGGCGGGGGGTGGGATGGAGACATGCAGGACACGTGTGACCTCAGGAGTGGTCACCAAGACCCTGGCATCCAGGCATGTTGGGTGAAAAGGCGAGAGATGACATTTACATCAGGGGAAGAGGCTGGCCCAGAAATTTTCTCTACTTTCCAAAGACATTGTTCCCTGAACAAACCATATTTCCACACTGTTTCAGAGCCAAGAGTGGACCCCACGGTTAGGCTTCCACAGCTTGTCTATTATTTCTTTGATCAGGAGGGGGCGAAATGATACATACCCTACTAATGAAAGTGAAGGCCACTGGAACTTAAATATCTGTGAGCTTTAACGATTGGGGGAAATGTTAAATTTAAAGTCTAAACAAAGACCCAAAATTAGGTCCCAGGTTGAGGAAGGTGAGGACAGAAACTCAGGTGTCCTAAGACATTTTGTGGTCAGAAGGGATAGGCTGGACAGACGGAGTTACTCTTGAGTGGGACAAAGACCGAGCTGGAAAATCAGTTCTTCTCTACCATGAACTGGCATTTACACGTACCTTTAGTATACAGGAGCATTTTTGTCTCCACTAGTTCATTATACTAGAAGAAAAAGCCTTAAAAGTATGCTGTCTGGCGGTTGTTGCAGCACAAGAATTTTTCTGACTTAATTAATGAGGCAAATTGCCAACTTCCTTTCTTCAGAAAAAAAAAAAACTCTGCTCTTAAGGACTGAACGTCTATTGATTCCCATTTGATAACAATATTTTCAAGATTTTTTTTTTGCCGTGTTTTTTGATAGAGTCATTTGGACTGCAACCCCAAAACTACTCTGAGTCATCTCACAAATAAAAATACACAACATTTTCAGAGGGCCATATCCAAGTCTTCTAACTTAAAAAATCCTAATTATTCCATAAATCAGCTCTAATCTTGCTGCTATACACACAGACATGCGTACATTGTGTGTGTACATGCATACACACAGACGCTATGTTGGAATAGAGTCTCTGAAGTCCGAGTCAGCAGTTGGGGTTTGAGTACCAATCTTGACACTTAACTAGTCGTCAGACTTTGGGCAAGTCCTTTAGCTTCCTTGTACCTTAGTGTCTTCATGTACAAAATAAAAGGAAACAACAGTAAGTCTGTTGTGTTTCATGGTAAGCCCTGAGTGTTCGTTGAATGAATAAAATATCACTATGATGATAATGCTCCTCACAACAATGTGGCAAAGTAACAACTCACGCTTAGACGTCCCATTCTGTCCCAATGCAGAGACACAGTGAATATGGCGTTTAATTTTAGGGAGACCGAATCCTGTAGCTTTGTTCTTTTCGCTAAATCACGCCACCATCTTTTATTCAACTTACTCTCATCAGTAAATTTTCTTCCTATACCTATTTATTTTTAGGTCTGACATATTTTCTTTACTTGAAGGTATTTGTCATATATCAGGGATGCTAATTTTTAATGATGATCTCGCTTGTTTCTATTTGGCTTTTGAATTAATATTTTGTAATGTCTTTGTACAGACCAATCAGTTTTGTAGTAGGTCCTTTCTCACTGCCATTTAAGAAATACTGAAACACCATGTCAAAAGTATATATATCCTTTTGTATTTTCTTCTAAAACTTTTAGCTTTAATTTTCATATTTAGAGCACTTAGCCATCCATAATATATTTTTGAAAACAGCGTGAGGTTGGGTTGCCTGTGTGGCTCCGTCAGTTAAGCGGCCAACTTCTGCTCAGGTCATTAGTTCCGGGTCCAGGGGTCCAGCCCTCACGGAGCCCCCACACCGGGCTTCCATGTGCAGCAGGGAGTCTACTTCTCTGTCTCGCTCCTTCTACCTCTCCCCACCACTCATTCTCTCTTTCTCTCAAAGAAATAAATACACATCTGAGAAAAGAAAAAGAAAAAAAACATACTGTGAGGTTAAAATCTAATCCTGTCAATCTCTGCACATCTTAGATGTGCCTGTACCATTTACTGGTAAGTGCATTATATCTCTGGCCATTTGTCATCCCCCCTTAATACAAGGTCACTATCCTCTGCTCCCATGTGTGTATAGGTGCACACAGACAGACAGACAGACACACACACACACACACACACACACACACACACACACAGATACGCCTGGTCCTGAGTTCCTGATTCTTTGTTAGGTGTCAATTTCTTTATCTTCTCATGAGCACCACAATGATTTAGTTACTATGGTTTTATAATAAGCCCGGATACCTGTTTTCCTCTTTTCTGTGATGATTCTTTTTTTTAATGATTATTTTGTCAATACACAGCTTTCATCTGCGTGTTTGTAAATTTTCTCTTGCACTTGTCTGCTTCCTGTAGGCCTCCATTTTTCTATTCTTGAAGTCGTCCTTCTTCAGTGATGCCTGTGGGTGGTGCAAACACTGAATCTCTGAAAATGTCTGAGTTGCAACTCTGGTCTCAAATGCTTATTTCTTTGGCATTGTACGCAGACAGCTTCATTATGTTGTTCTCGTCCACTGAAGATACCCCTCCTTGATTTCTCATACAGGGAGAGTTTCCACTCTCGAGGTCGGCTGCATTCAAAGACTCCTCATTAAGTTGTAGCTACCTTTCCTGGTGTTGGTACCAAGAGGGTACCAAGCACCCAAGTCTGCTGTTTGTCTAATCTACCCTGCTCCAAGAGCCAGAAATCTAAGAATCCACTTATCAGAGCTTAGCCAGGTACCATGTTGTAAGGGAACCAATGAAAACAATAGGGGACTCTCAAAGACTAAAGTCTCTTCTGTCCTATCTTTGAAACATATTTTGATATTTAATAATTATACTTCAGATACATGTTTCTATTTCTACGTGTATTATATTCCACTTATGAAACAATTTCTGAATATTTGGCCAATGGCATTTGTTGACTGCCCATAGCATTCAAAGGTTAGAAAGAACACTTCGGGATGAGAACCCCTCCATCCCTATTCTGAACCCACTGCGTGCATCTTCTTGTAACCTCCTGAGCATTGATATTACCCTCTCTCTCAACCCAAGTAGACCTTCCAAAATACAACCATGTTCTGCACCACTATGTTTCTCTACAACCCAGAGCAATGACTGGCACACAGGAAGAATATTTTGAATGCTTACCAAATAAAGAATAATGTAGACGCGGGCCAAAGCAACAGGGGTAAATCAACACCAGTCAAGCAAGATTCTTAAAACAGAGTACTCTATTTATACACAAAAAGTTACTTCAGATGGAAAAACTCTTAACTGCTTGAGTTTATAAGGAGATTTATTTGAAGGATGTTAAACCCAAGATACTTATTTTGCTAAGAAAGAAAATGTAGAATTGCCCTTGGACAGAAAAATAGATTTGGGCCATGACTTGTGGCAGAAGGGGGAGCATAGTTCAGGGGCATAGAGAGGAATCAGAAAAAAAGAGCTTGATAAGAAGTAGAGTATTGCCAAGCTGTACAGTTTCAAAAATGGATTCCTACTGAGGAATTCTGATTTCGTTCACTTAGGAAGTTGAATCTAAGAAGAACAGGCAGGACAACAATCACAAGGAATGATTTAAATATTATGCATATAACACAAATCCACATTATTTGGGGACCACCCATATTGTTGCATATATCAAAAGCTCCTCGGGGCATCTGGGTGGCTCAGTCATTAAGGGTCTGCCTTCGGCTCAGGTCATGATCCTGGAGTTCTGGGATAGAGCTCAGTATGACGTCATGCTCCCTGCTCAGCGGGAGGCTTGCTTCTCCTTCTCTCACTCCCCCTGCTTGTGTTCCCTCTCTAGCTGTGTTTCTCACTGTCAAATAAATAAATAAAATCTTTTAAAAAAAAAAGTTCCTTACTTTCTATTGCTGAATACTATCCCCTGGTATGAATATATTACATTTTGTTTATCCGTGAAACATCTTAAAATATTTGGGTTGTTTCCAGTTTGGGGTTACAGCAGATAAACCTGGATGAGCGTTTGTGTACAAGGTTTTGTTTGGACTTAACATTCCCATGTCATTTTATCTAACCAATCCCTAGCAGTGAGATGGTTGGATCACATGGAAGGACTTTTCACTTTTTAAGAGAATGCGCTACACTCCAAACATTGGTACCATTTTACATTTCTACCAGCAGGGTAAGTGTGTTCTAGCTCTTCTGCATCCCCCTCAACACATGTGATGATCAGTGTTTTTAATTTTAGCCATTCTAATATGGATGTACTGGTATCTCATTGTGGTTTTAATTTGCATTTTCTAATCATTAATGATAATCAGCATCTGTTCATGCACTTATTTGCCATCTATATATCTTCTGTGGTGAAGTGTCTATTCAAATATCTTGCCCATTTTAATTGAATTTTTTTTATTATTGAGCATTGAGAATTCTTTATATTCCTGCTACAAGTTTTTCTTCAGAAAAATGCTTTAAAAATATTTTCTCTGATATGCGGCTTGTCCTTGTTTTTTAGAAATAGAGTAATTTGGAGAGAGGAAGATTTCAATTTTGACAAAGTCCAGTTTAGCTTTATCATTTTTTTCTTTTATAGTGATTTCATTTTTTAATCTAAAATATCTCTATAAAATGCAAAGACACGCAGATTTTTCTCTTGTGTTTTCTTGTAGAAATTGTATGGTTAGGTATTATATATAGGTCTATGAGTTCATTCCTTCATGTAATAAGGTCAAAGTGCACCTTATTGGTTATGGATCTCTCATAGTTCCTGCATCATGTATTGAAATGTCTACATTGTTGCAAAATATTGGGGGGGGCACCTGGGTGGCTCAGTTGGTTAAGCCTCTGCCTTCAACTCAGGTCCTGATCTCAGGATCCTAGGATCGAGCCCTGCATCAGGCTCCTTCTCATTGGGGTATCTTTTTTTCTCTCCTCCTCTGCCCCTCCCCTCCACTCCTGTTCTCTCTCTCTCTCTCTCTCTCTCTCTCTCTCTCTCAAATAAATAAAATCTTTAAAAAAATAAAATGTAGAATTTTTCATTTAGCTTTTTGGTTCAGTTAAGCATATCATTTTTTTCCCTCTTTTGCTTTTATGATGAGAAAAGCCTTCTCCAACCAGAGATCAAGTTAACTACATTTTCTCTAGGACTTTCAAATTCCTTACCTTTTTTTTTCTATTCCATGTTTTTGTTTGTTTGTTTGTTTGTTGTTTTTAAAGATTTTATTTATTTGACAGCAAGAAACACAGCTAGAGAGGGAACACAAGCAGGGGGAGAGGGAGAAGCAGGCTTCCCGGCGAGCAGGGAGCCTGATGTGGGACTCAATCCCGGGTCTCCAGGATCATGACCTGAGCCGAAGGCAGTCGCTTAACCAACTGAGCCACCCAGGCACCCCTCTATTCCATGTTTTAATCCAATTGGAATTTATTGTGATAGACAATGATATTTTATATGTATACACATACATATATGCCATATAATTAATTAAAACTCTATGGAATCTTTACACCAAAAGAGTTCCAGTTTTTTTAAAGTTTGCATGGAACACTAAAACTGGAAAGCAAAAGAACACATAAGTTTGGGGTAGGCTGAGACAGATCTGAGACATGAACTATGACTCCATAAACTGGATCTAAAAATGGTCATATAATATCAAATACAAATTCAATGCTAATACATTTTGAAATATTGAAAAATCTAAGAAAATACAAAACAACAAGATTAGCTGAAAAAGTTGACAAATTGAATATAACAATAAAATAGAAGATATTGGAACAATTTTTCAAAGATTTAGCTCCATGAAATGCTATAGGTCTAAATAGTGTTGGGATGAATTCTTTCAAAAATTGCAAAGAAGTTCCATGGTATGTAAACTGAACCAAAACAGAGGAAAAGACCGAAAGTTTCTTGGTTGCTTTTGCAAAGCTCTTCAAACACTGAAAAACAAACCTACAGTTCAATCTGCATTGCACATAAGGATGTAAAAAACCCTAAACCATTTTAGAAGACCAAATCAAAAAGTGAGAAGTACTGAGAAAAATTGCCATACCCATTTATGCTTTATTCAAGAATGTCATGGATGGTTCATTCTGAGAATTCTATTAATATTAAACCAACAGACAAAAACGATATTATTACCACAAAAACATTTCTCATTTTGAGACAACTGTAGATTCACACGCAGTTGTACAAAATGATATAGAAAAATAATACAGAAGTAATATCCCCGGTTTTCCCAGTGTAACAATTTACATAATTATAGTCCATTATCACAACCAAGAAATTTATATTGATGAAATATCTTAACCTTGTGCAAATTTCACCCGTTGTACATACACTCATTCATGTGTAAATAAAATGCTATGGAATTTTATCAAAAGTGTGGATTCACACACTACTCCCACAGTGAAGACACAAAAGAGTTCCACAGTAAGGATCCCTTATGCTATCTTTATAGCCACAGACATTTCCCATGGCAACCACTAATCTGTTCTCTATTTCTATGATTTTGTCATTTCATTTGCAAGAATGTTATGTAAATAGAATCACATAGTATGTGACCTTTCTGAGAGTGGTTTTTTTCACATAGTAAAATGTCCATGAGATTCATCTGAGTTATCTCATGCATCAGTAATTTGTTCCATTTCATTGATGAGCATTATTCCATGGTATGGATGTACCACGATTTTGTTTCTGTTTTTGGGGGTTTTTTTTCCCCCTCTTTAACCATTCACCTGTTAAAGGACTTATTTGTTTCTAGTTTGGGGTTACTAAGAATAAAGCAGATATAAAAATTTATGTACAGGTTTTTTCTGTGAACATAAGTTTCACTTCTCTCGGATAAGTCGTCCAATTTACCCTAAAACGTCTTTTTGTTTTTTTTTTTTAAAGAGTGCCATTGCTGGGTCATATGGTATGCATATGTTTAGTTTCTAATCAACTGTCATATGCATTTTTATTTTACATTCTCACTAGCAATGTATGAGTTTTCCAGTTTCTCTGCCTCCTCACTGGCATTTGGTGATATCACTATTTTTTTTTTAATTTCACCCATTCTTTTAGGTGTGCAGTAATATCTCCTTGTGGTTTTAATTTGCATTTCCTTAATGGTTAATGATATTGAACATCTTTTCATGTGCTTATTTGCCATCTGTGTATCCTCTTCTGTGAAATGTCTATTCATGTCTTTTGCCCATTTTCTAATTGGATTGTTTATTTGAAAATATTTTCTACCAGTCTGTAGCTTGTTTTTTTCATTATCTTCACAGGGCTTTTGCAGAGCAAAATTTTTATTTTTAATAAAGTCCAATTTATCAACTTCTTTTATGATTTGTGTTTTTGGTGTCATATTTGAGAACTCTTTGGCAAGCACTAGATCCTGAAGATTTTCTCCTCAGTTTTCTTCTAAAAGTTTTACTCGTTTCCTACATTTAAACTTGTGATCCATTCTATATAGGAGTTAACTTTTGTATAAAGTGGGAGACTTAAGTAGAAATTCACTTTTCTGTATGTGGATATACAATTCTTCCTGCACCATTTATTGAAAAAGCCTTCAATTTACTTTTACTGAATTGTTTTTATACCTTTGTAAAAAAATCAATTGAATATATTTGTGTAGGACTGTATCTGGGTTCTGTATTGGGTTCCACTTTTTTGTGTCTATCTCTCTGCCAATACCATGTGTCTTGAACTACTGTATAGTAAGCCTTACTATTAGGTAGAGTGAAATCTACTGTATTCTTCTTTAGGATTTTTAAAGCTCTTCCGGGGTCTGTATTCTTCCACATAAATTAAACTTGTCTATCTACCAGGGAACGTTTCTGGGAATATGTTAGGAGTTGCATTAAATCCATGGTCTATTTGGAAAGAATTGATATCCTTATTATGTTAAAACTTCAATCCACGAATGTGCTGTCTCTTCGTTAGTTTGATCTTCTTTGATTTCACTGGTTAATGGCATGTAATTTTCACCAAAGAGATTCTACATATATATCATGTTCAATTTATAACTATGTGTTTTATTGTCTTTTGTGCAATTATGTATTGTATTTTGTTTTTAGTTTGGGTCTCTACTCGTCTGTTGCTAGTTTATAGAAATATAATTGACCTTGCTTAAATCATTTTTTTTTTGAGAGAGAGAGAGAAAAAGCATGAGCAAGTGGGGGTGGGGGAGGGGCAGAGGGAGGGAGAGAATCTTAAACAGGATCCACGCCCAACGGGGAGTCAATGTAGGACTTGACCTCATGACCCTGAGATCATGACCTGAACTGAAATTGAGAGTCAAATGTTTAACAGACAGCCATCCAGGTGCTCCTGAAATCATGTATTAGTTCTAGGAGATATTGGTGTGATGTCCTGGGATTTTGTAGACAATAAAGTCATAATGTCAACTACAAATAGGAATAGGTTTTTTTTTTCTTTTAGAAATACATGCTCATTATTTCGTATTGCTGTGGAAGACTTTTTAACACTATGTTGAATATAAGCGATGATGACAGACATATTTCTTTGTTTATGATCTTGGGGAAGAATTTAGTATTTCACCATTAAGTAATATGATAGACATGCATCATTTGAATATGCTCTGTAACAAACTGGAGAAATTTTTCTCTGTACTTATTTTTCTGAGAGTTTTCACTATGAATGATTATTGGAATTTGTTAAGTGATTTTTCTGCATTAATTGATATAAGCACACCATTTTTCTTTTTAGCTTATTGATGTGGTGAATTACATTGATTGATCTTTAAATGTTGAACCAACCTTGCATAGTTGGGGGAAAAAAATCCCACTCTACGTGGTCTATAATTTGTTCTACACGTTTATGGATTCAATTTGCTAATATCTTGTTGGAAATTTTTCTTTACTAAGTCCATGAGAGATACGTGCCTGTACTTTTCTTTTTTCTTTTTTTTTGAATCTGGTACTGATTTCAGATATTGATACTAATCTCATCACTTAAGTTGTAAAATGTTTCTTCTTATTGTATTTTCTGAAAAAAAGATTATGTAGAATTGGTGTTGCTTCTTTAAAAGTTTGGTAAAATCTCCATTGAAACCATCTAGGCTTGGAGATTTTCTCTTTGGGAACTTTTTATCTATGAGTTCAAATTCAATATTTAGATTCTTTATTTTATCTTGGTTGAGTTTTGCTAATTTGTAGTTTTGAAGAATTCACTCATTCTTCTAAATTGTTGAAATTATGAGAATATAGTACTATATAGTATTCTCTTTGCTCCTTATAATGGCTAAAGAATCTGTAATAATATCCTGTTTGTTTTCCGATATTAGCGATGTTTGTCTTTTCTCTTTTTATTTTTGTCAGTCTTGAAAAAGATTTATCAATTTTCTTAATTTCCCCTAAAGAACCCACTTTTTGTTTCATTGTTTTTTTAATCTGTTGTTTTGTTTTGATTTCATTGATTTTTGCTCTTATTTTATTATTTCCTTCTATTTGTTTTTTATGTTTATTTTTGCTTTTTGCTTTCTATTTTCTCTATATAGGAACTTAGATTATTAATTTGAGAACTTTCTTTTTTTTTTACTATAAGTAGTGAGTGCTATGAATTTTCCTCTCAGTGCTGCTTTAACTGTATCCCACCTATCTTATAGATTGTATTTTAAACCTCTTTGTATTTCATTAAATTCTATATATTTTTTAATTTCCTTTCACATTTCTCTTTCACCCATAGTTCACTTAGAAGAATGTTGTGTAATTTCCAACCTGTTGAGAGGTTTTCCTTTTTATTTTCCCAGTTTGATTACATAGTGGTCAGAGAACATACTCTGTATGATTTTATTAATAAAAAAATAATTCTTAGATTTGTTTTATATCCTAGGATATGGTCTATCTTGTTGAATATTCCATGGGTTCCTCTTTTTACTCAGCTTGGGGCTTGAACTCTAACCCTAAGATCAAGAGTTGCAGACTCTACCAACTGACCCAGAAAGGTGCCCTATTCTATGGATTCTTGATATGTTTTTTTTCTTTTGATTGATTGTGTTATTTAATTCTTCTATATTTCTTGATGATTTTCTTTCTACTAGTTCTATCAATTACTGAGAATAGCGTGATGAAATCTGCAGCTATAAATGTTGATTTCTCTATTTCTCCTTTTAGCTCTATCAGTTTTGCTTGATACATTTTGAGGCTTCAAGTTATTGGGGCATAACCATTGTTAGGATCATCATGTTTCCTTGTGGAATGACCCCTTTATCATTATATAATGTCCATCTATGTCTCTAGAAATTGTCTTTGCTCTGAAGTCCACTTTGTTAATGCAGTAATTCCTGCTTTCTCTGAATTAATGTTTGCATGCTACATTTTTTCCATTCTTTTATTTTCAACCTGCATATATTGTATTTGAATTGTGTTTTTTTGTAGACATTATATTGTTGGATCTTTCTTCTTAAAACCCACACTACCAATTTCTATATTTTACTTAATGTACTTAGATCACTTACTTTTAAGGAAATTGCCTATATGATAAAACTTAACCTGAAATGTTATTGTTTGTTTTCCCAGTTTTTCTTTCCTCTATTTCTCTTTTCTTTCCTTCCTATGGGATAGTTGTACATTTCTCAGGATGCCATCTTGATTTATTTTCTGGTTTTGGTAAAATCCCTTTGTGTAGTTTTCTTAGTAGTTCCTCTATCAAAGTTCAATTTTTAAAAATATAGTGAAGTGAAATTGAAAGGCTACACTCCTAATATAACACAAAAATCTTAAAACAGTTAAATTCAAACATTGCAGAAAAACGTGAAAACCTTCCTCTTAAGGACGCCTGGGTGGTTCATTCAGTGGGTTAAGTGTTTGCCTTCAGCTCAGGTCATGATCTCAAGGTCCTGGGATTGAGCCCCATGTCAGCAGGGAGTCTCCTTCTCCCTCTCCCTCTGCCTGCTACTCCTTTCATTTGTGTACCCACTCTCTCTCTCTCTCAATAGGACAAATAAATTTTTTTAAAAAAGAAAAGAAAAACATCCTCTTAAAATCATGGGAATACAAGAATGTGTATTATTGTTATTAACATTGAACTTTTTCTGAAACTTCTAGCTAATGCAATAAGATAAGAAGATAAATAAAAGAGCTCATAACTGGAGTGGAAGTTTTGAATTTTTGGTTTTCTTCTTATATTCTGATCCTTTCATTGACTTCTTAGAAACCCAATGAAAAAATTGTAATTAATATTTCAGTTCTGCAACAAGCTACAAAATAAACATATAAATAAATGGCTGTCTACAGTGAAAAAATCTAATAGGAAATATAAAATTCACAGTAGCAAAGAAATTCTAAGAATGAACTTGCAAATATATTTAATTTTTTAGATCCTAAAAATTTTACTGACCTAAGATAAAATCCAAAAGAGTGGTGGGACATACTAATATTTTGATCAAAAGGCTAAATATTTGCAAATAACAATACTTCCAGTACCAAATAACATACTTACTGTGATTTCAATGAAATCTGTAACCAAGTAAAGTTATTCTGCAGTAAAAAAAAAAATTGGTAAAAATAGCTAGGAAAATTTAGATATAACAAAATAATGAAGGAGGACTTCACCAACCTACCACCACATGTCTTAAAAAGGTGCAATAATTAAAACAGTGTTGGTCCTTAGATTAGCCAGGCAGATTAAAGGTATGGCATAAAACTCCAGAAAGAAAACATAAAATATATAAATAGTTTGTATATCACAAAAGTTGTATTTCGAAACAGTGGGAGAATTGGTCATTTAATTAAAATTGTCAAAAGTATTGGTATAAAAGAGTGCATTGCATTTTTCATAAATTTAATTTCCTTTGACTCTGGGGATAGGGGTTTCCTTATATTTTTTAAAAGACTAGGCAGATGTTGTAAATAATATTTTTCTTTTAAAAAGGTCAGATTTGTCAAAAAGTAGCAGATTCTTTCTCTTTTACGCCTAGTTTTTGTTTTGTTCTTATTTTTTGAACCTTAACATGCATGATTTAATTATATTATTCTATTCTTTCTTGTTAATATTAAAGGCATTTATACTACAAATTTATGTCCAAATAAAACTGTGGCTGCATACCATGTATTTTAATATAGGTGAGTTTTTATTGTAATTATTTATTAAATATTCCATAACCATAATGCTTCCTATTCCTTGGTTAAGCACTATTTAATTGCCTTTTTATTTGTTATAAAAAGGTATGATTTTTATGAGTATTTACTTATATCTTTGTTATTAACTTCCAGTTTTATTGCTTGATGTCAGAGAATATGTGAGAGAATTTCTTGAGGTTGTCTTTGTAAATCAGAAAATCATATTTAAAATTGTCAACAGATGGGACACCTGAGTGGCTCAGTTGGTTAAGTGACTGCCTTCGGCTCAGGTCATGATTCTGGAGACCTGGGATCGAGTCCCACATCAGGCTCCCCGCTCAGCGGGAAGCCTGTTTCTTCCTTTCTTACTCCCCCTGCTTGTGTTCCCTCTCTAGCTGTGTTTCTCGCTGTCAAATAAATAAAATCTTAAAAAAGATAAATAAAATAAAATTGTCTACAGTTACTGAAAATGTGTAATATAATTAATGTATATTTAATCCCATCACATTGGTTTCATGACCTAGATCTTATATATCCATTAATTATTTGCCTATCATCAGCTAAGCATTCATAAAATTGTCAAAGTCTCTCACTTCTGTTGATTTTCTGCCAACTGCCCTTTGTGTTTCTACATTTATTTATATAGTGTGATGCTATATAATTCTTTATGTAAACTTTCATGAGCATTCTTTTCTTTGGTGATTATATTCTTAATTTTTAAAAGAAAAAATGTCTCTTGTTTTTTTCACGTTTTTTTTTTCTTTTTTTCTGCCTTCAAATATGTTTTGTCTGATATTAAAATGTTAAATCATTTTCATCTATTATCATTCAGTGATATGCTTGGTCCTTTTTTCTTATTATGGTGTTTTCTTTTTATTTAGTTTTTCTTTTTCTTTTATTTTTCTCTTTTTGCAATGTGAACTATGATCTATTTGATCAGCTTTCTTTTAATAATTTCAAAGTTAAAAGTCCTGTTTTAATGATGCTAATAAATGACTTTCAGACACTTTTTCAGCATTGGGCTCCTGCTACTGACTTCACCAAGTATCAAGGAGGCTGTGAAACCTACTGCTCAGCTGCTTGATATAGCCATGCCTGACCTCCATTTTAGATGCTGTAACTCAAAATTGGAAAAACAGACTCTGAGTAGTGCCCTCCCCATATTGTTTGTGACCTGATTTTGCCTCTCCAAATGGTCACAATTAGATTTCTAACAGAACCACTACTTATATGTTGTCAAAGCACACTTCTTTCCATGGAAAGCAAATGAGAGATTTCTGTCAGTGTCTTCAAATGCAATCCAGCTGCATAATACATAACTTGAATTTTAAAAATTGTTTGTAATACCACCTTAATTTGTAGCATTGATTTCCCCCCCACCCCATATCTGGTTTTCATATTCCTTTGCACATCTTAACTGGAATTGATGGAGGAAGAGCTGATATTCATGATCCAGGTAGCTGCTTACCTAGCTAAGACTGATCCTCGAGGCTGCGTGTGGGACATATTGTGGAAGAAGGCAGACTATGGAGGACTTTATGAAACAATCACATTTTGAGCTTTTATAAAATTTCAATTTTTCATATTCTGAAACTTCTTATTTAAAAACATATATTTCAACATCTGTAACCACACTAAGAGCAACCTAAAGAATATGTATTTAGGATCCTAACTATAGCTATCATTGGTTAATCTTCATGCTTTCAAGCCTCATATCCCAATCCATGAAGAAATTCTTATTCGTCTCATATCTCTCTATGAGTGGACTTTTTTTTTAAAGATTTTATTTATTGATTTGACAGAGAGAAACACAGCGAGAGAAGGAACACAGCAGGGGGAGTGAGAGAGGGAGAAGCAGGCTTCCCGCCGAGCAGGGAGCCCGATGCAGGGCTCAGTCCCGGGACTCCAGGACCATGACCTGAACTGAAGGCAGCCTCTTAATGACAGAGCCACCCAGGCACCCCATGTGGACTTTTTTTAAAGGTAAAATGAACTACCACGAAAAATATTAACTTTCAGAGTAGAATCTAGAATAAAGTTCTGAAATCATGACAATTATAACTTACATATGTAATTTTACAATATTTTCTTGAACTTCTCTAGAATGATTTCAGTGATCAAATCTTATTACCCCATTTGTAATAGATGTCTTTGAAAGAGAATAAAAATGTTAGCCTGAGAGCCTCCCTAACTCAGAATTTGTGTATTTTACAAAGACCATATATCTTGTATCTCAAGAAAGTCTGCTGTCATTAAGTGTCTTCAATATAATAACACTCTGTTGTAAAGAGCTTCATCATTTTGACCATTCCCTCCACACCAGTCAAAACTTGGCATGCAACTTTTTCTCTCATCTGCAAATTTTCTTCACTATGATAAGAGTTGTTTGAGCCTCTTTAAAGATAACTCTCTCTACCTCTGTTACCTTATACTGTTTCCAAAACCCCAAATAATAAGACATCAAAAATCACCTACACAAAATAGTTTGTGTTCCTATCTTCTTAGCTCTAGATGAACTCTCTAAGTTAACATAATATTTTTGAATTGTAAAGTTTAGGAGTTTGTTTGAAATTTTCTATTCTATGGTTAATTCTATGATTAATTCACTCTAAAATGGCAAGCACCAAAAACGTGAAGAATAAAAAATGAATAGAATCATACTAAACTTTAGGAAGAAAACTTAGATCATTTTGTCAAACTATCTTATTTATAGATGAGGAAATGTGGCCCAGATAATTTCTATAATTTGTTTAATGAAAGAATCATAATGTCGGTAGCATTTTTGTTTTCCAAGCAAAACAGGATGAAGGCAGAAAGTTCAAATAATTCAGATCAAAAGATGCGGAGGTATCTGAATTCAAAAAGCCTGAGTATAAGTTTGCCCTCAAGTATCAGGACAAAGTTTATTTGTGGTTTTCTTATCTACACTGTTTGTATCTTTCTGGTTAAATGTGTAGTAAGGGATGAGTAGGTAAGCATAAGAAATTCGATTCTCATTATTATTCACATATATTAACTACTTACGGGGACACTTAGCTGTGCGTAGTACACACTTCCTGTCACAGCTGCCCTAGAAGGGAAGCAATGACCTTACTCCTGGTTTATAAAAGTAAAAACTGAGCTCTTACGTGTGAGAAAATTTAAGGACCTTGCTCAAGGGCCTACATCTAGTAAGAAAGTGAGGAAAGGAAGGAAAGAAGGAAGGAAGGAAGGAAGGAAGGAAGGAAGGAAGGAAGGAGGGAGGGAGGGAGGGAGGGAAGAAAGGGAGGGAGGGAAGAAAGGAAGGGAGGGAGGGAAGAAAGGAAGGATGAAAGGAAGGATGAAGGGAGGGATGAAGGGAGAAAGAGAAAATACTCAACGCCAAATTGTATCCACTAGGCTAGATGCAAATCTTGATTGATAAAAGGTTCTCTTCTCCTGCTGCAGTGAGAGTCCCTCATCTAGCTGCCAGCCCCCACTCATACCCTGCCCACCCCAGCCTAGGATACCTTGCTTGTCACACCTGCACAGGGACCATGGGCCTCTCTTCAGAGAACCTCTCTTCTCACTCTTCTGATCAGAGTGACGGTATGAATGCTTCCTCCCTTCCTCAAGTCAGGACATCTTTCAAATTTAATGGACACTCTAGAGCCTCCCGGGGCTCAGACTGAGACTGTCACTGTCTAAAACCGCTCCCTCACCTGGCTTCCTGCCCTGCCCTCCTCCCGCTCCCCCATCCCCTTACAGTTTCTCCTGGAAGCCCTTCCTTGTACATCATTCCAACACGACTCCTCATCACCCATCTTCTTCTAGAGACCCAAGTTGAGATGCTCTTCATTTTATCCCAGATGACCTGAAGATGTCATCTCTGGTGACAAGTGTCGCACCCAAGTCTCTCTGATTTAATATTTGCATCTTGTTCTTCAGTTAGACCACAGAGAAGATTTCTGTATCGTAAAGGAATAGTTTGGGAGGAACTGCTTCTTCTCTTGGAACTCCAAACCAGGAGGCTTGTTTGGGCAAACATCTTCACAGAAATTATTACATATTTTCCCTTTTCAGCTTTGCATAATAAAACATGCAATTCTTTGTCCGTTGTGAGTCTCCACACAAATTCGAGTTTTGTCCAGCTGGTAATGCTGGTGTGCGTTTCTCTTTCACGCTTTGCCCAGGCTGCCCACCTTCCCCTGCCATTCCCCCCGACCCAGTGTAGGTATTCTGCAGCCCAGACCGTTGGCCAGGCACCCCGCAGCTGTGTCTTTGTCCATCCGTCCTACATGCTGTCACCAGCTAAGGAAATCTGACCACAGTCCTCCCTGTTACCAAAGTTCTCCAATGTCCAAGGGAAGAACATGGTTCTTAACTCTGCGAAGTATTCTCCCTTGAGCCCTGTCTCTGTGTGGGTCTAGCTTCATCACCTATGCTCCCCGCCCTGTTTTCAACCTGTCTTCCTATGGTAGTATCCATATGTCCCTCAGCGCAATGTGACCCCACCTTTGCTTCCAGGGAAATCCAGCCAAAGCCATCATCACAGAGGTGACACTAGTCTTCCAGAGTCCCACAAGAAACACAGCTCCCCTCCTGGTAGAATTGCAGCAGGAGCTGTGTCCTCACATCTGACCCCATGCCTGAGCATCATTTGAAATTTGTCAGTTTGTTTAGTGGCAGTTGATAAAATCTGAATGGATATTGCCTTTTAAAATAAACATCTTTGGTGAGGGACTTCAGGACCCATTGTCTTGAAGCCATACTTCCTTTCTAGGGAGGAAATGTGCCGTTCCAATAATTACATTCACCCAATCAGAATCTTCATGCGTTTGTATCATCCTGGCCATACACAGGTAGGCAGAGATAGTCATGTGTAGCATCAGAAGGGAATGTTCACACTCATCCCCTGGTCCAGCTGTAGAGGGGGAGGCAGACCCAGAAAAGTGAAGAGAAGATTGGGGCTCCCTTTCCTATGACATGTATTGATTTGAGGCATTGAAGAAAGAAACGATACAAACAGTGGAGAAGAGCTTTTCTTACAACTCACCATGGTGGTCAGTCTACATCAGAGGATCAATACAGCCGCATCAAAGGGCTATCCGATCCTGAGTCAGAAGTCAGTAGACCACCTCCCTACATGGTTGTGTTGGGATGACTATGGGTTTCAAAAGACATTACTTATTCATGTCTCATATAGAAGCTTAATTTAAATACCAATGCTCCTTATTTCATAATCACAACAAAAGTATGAGTAAGAGGATTTACACCCAAGACTGCTTTATCATTGACACTCAATCAGGCCTTCAGAAAGAAAGTAAATGAGAATTCAAGGCAACTACTTAGATCATTTGAGTCAAAAATCCATGACTACATTTTCTCCTGGGGAGAGAAGACAGCCAAGTGTAGCCAGTTACCCTAGGAACGGATGGTTGAATGGAAGGTGACCACAGAGTCATGAGGGCTCAGAGGACAGAAGACATCACTGGGTCCCCATGATCAAGCATGTTCTCCTAGAGGCCAAGATTGTACTAAATGGGCCAAGTCAGAGATGACGTGCTGATTCTAAATCAGAATTATTTAGCCCTGGCTTTCTTGATAATAAATAATCATTGCTTCCAGGTAGCAGTACTTCCTATTTTGCTATGATGACAATCTATTGATATCTAAGATATGTCTGAAATTCTAAGGAAGATCTGTGGATTCCAAAACGGCATAAGCCATTTAGTATGCAGTTTTTTGACAAGCCTCTAGGTGGATCGTATCCCAATGCGGAGACAAACTGGTCAGTTAGCGGCACAGAAGATGTTTTCTGGAGGGGCAGGTCCAGAAATACCCCTGAGAGACCTGGGTGATGAGATCGGGTGATGAGAGTCATAGCAGAGGTCTCTGCTGCGGAGATCCCTGGGGGAATCTGATGCTTTATAGAGTAGATGTTTTAAACCACCATTTAAATAATGGTGGATAAAGGGTTAACTCAGAAGGAATGTCGGCACAAAGACCTAGAAGCAAGGACAGGAAATACCCAGGCTATGGGGCATGACGTTGCTCCTTTAGTCGAAACACACACCCATGAACGGAACCATCTCGTGTCATGAGAGCATAGATTTCTGGCTTTTGGGGTGGTTTCTTTTGCCATTGTAAATTTAGATAGGTTACTGTGCATTCTGTTCAGTTATACCCCCCCAAATAATGCAAATTGACTTACTAAAGAAAAAATTGTGGGTTTTAGATGCATTACCTTGTATACTTCATGATAGTCATTAAAACTGGGAAGACTTAGACCTTTGCCCTTTCAGCCTGATAGGGAAATATCAACTGTGTGTTTAGGATCCCGAAATAAAGGAAGCATCTTATTGGGAGGCACCACTTCAACCTGTCCCAGTCAGACAGAGAGTCAAACATAACTTCCCTTCTGGGGCTTTGGAACTCACATGTCCTCAGTGAATACAAACGAGAAACAAAAACCCCTTTGTGTCAGGGCTCCACAAATGTGGAATCAGTTACCAGTCGATTTAAGAACAATTGAGAGCTTTTCCTGCTTTAAGATGGAACTGAAACAATACCTCGTGATGACTAGAAGTTGTTATAATTGTTTTAATTGATGTTATTCTTGTGTTATCTCGGTTTATTGTGTATTTATATGCATTTGCTTATCGCAGGTCATGCTTGAGAATGGGCCTTCAGCTCCATTTACATAGGCAGTTAACAAATCAATCACGTCATGTATGTACATTTCTCAGCCCACTTGTTTATATCAGATGGGCCCCGCCATATGTATCTCCGTACATTTCATGCCCACATGTTTATATCACACAGATAATCCATCTGAGATTGATTTCGACTTCACTTTTAAGTCCTTAGGACCAACAGAGCAAATATGCATCTTGAAATACAAGCTAAAGTTGCTATTTTGCCATAGAAGAACAAAAGACCTAATGTCTTTTTTTTTAACTCTTTGTCATGGATCTATTTAAAGTCCCGTTCCTATGGCTTGTTACCAGAATTCGCTGGAGAAGAAAGTTGCAGTTGTTAATTTCACACTAAGCATCGCTTCTCCTGCCCCCCACCCTTCTTCCCACCGACCCAGAAAGCAGAGAGACGGCATAAACAAAGCCACAAAGACAATCGCTTGTGGAGAAATGCGTTCTGACATCAAGCATTTAAATCACGGCTGATGGAGAAATGGCATGTTCAATTTACACTCTATTTAAAAATGATAAACATCTACACACACATTCCTACCTGTCTTTCGGAGCCCCGGATCCCAACATAGCAAATAAACCAACAGACACACACGGAGAGATGAGAGCGTGTCACTGTTTCATCTCTTCCGTTTACAAACTTATGAGCCACAAACACGCATCTGGGAAATGTGTTTTTCTCGGAGCTTCGCGATGCTGATGTGTTAATTCATACATAATCACAGCCCTGTGGCCACTTTTGCCCCCAGACCCTTCCTTTGCAGCTCGGGCACCGGTGTATTCGCCTGGCAGGGAGCACGACGGACTGGGGGGACAAAAACCGCCTCCAGAGACCTGATGTCGTTGCAAATTATTTTGTCCTCCAAACTGGAAAGCAATCTCATATCACAGTAGCATTTGGAATTCGGAGGAATACACACACGTGAAGAACAAAGTACCTGCTTTCGGGGATGGGCCCTTAGAAGTTGCTTGGCTCTTAGTTTCACCGGATAGATATCGGACCCTGAACATTGCTCAGGGTGGTGGCTTGTAAGCAAATTCTCTGGGGGAAGAGGAAGGATTGCAGTGCGCAAAGAGTATGAAAAAAAAAAAAAAAACCTGAAAAAGCTATTAGGGTCCATTGTGTCATTCCAGCTGCTACACAGACACACTTGGCCCATGTGTCAAAAATGCTTACTAAGTTTTTCTCTTAGAGGGAAATAAGCCACAAGGATACAATAGCCTTTGTCTCTTTCAAAGGCTGTCTAATTCCAGGGCTCTGAACATCTGTATTGAAGGTAGCTAAAGCTACCTAAAGCTCTTCCTATGTGCCACATGGGTCGTCTGAGGTATCTCTGGGCCCCACACAACCAAATGACAGGGGCCCCGGAAAGCTCTGTGGTGGGCATCCAGGAACATGCAGAGCGGGGCGAGACCCCACCACCGAGGGCCTTGAGAGTGGCTCTTTGCTCCTTTCAGCAGACACATGCATGCTTGAAGGACTCTCTGGAGTCCCAGCATGCCTTTCTGTTCATGGACTCACCGGATCTCGATGGCCCAAAGGCTCCGAGGGAGTCCAAAGTCTTCAAGGCGCCAATGAAAATGACCATCTTCCAATACTCAGGATGGGAATGAAACACAGAGAAAGAGGTGAAAGTATCTTAAGAAAAATAACCACAGCTAGGGGAAGAGGATAAAACCCATATGGGATATAGACACATTCAGATGTAAAGACCGGAAGCATCCTCAGGGAGGATATGATACCAACAGGGAATTTGAAGGACAAAGTAGTGGAATGATTTGCTGAAAGTTGCCTAAGTCATGACCGGGAGACAGAGCCAGAGCCCAGGTCTCCTGACCTATGGCTTTCCCTGCTACACCCCACACTCTTCTCCACCACACACGTGGGTGCCATCCCTCTACGGGGATGAGACTATGAAGCCCCAGAAAGAATATATTACATCAACTAAATTGTATACTAACATGATCATATACATTAAAACTCTGGTAAGAGTTTTAAAATACATTGCATAATATAATAAAATATATTATAACATATTTGTCAGTAGAAAGATATATAAATGATTCCACATTCCCCAAGATCTTTTTTTTTTTCTCCATTCTAAAATTAGCTCATTTCAAGGCAGAGTTGGAACAACCAACCTACTGCAAGAAGGGGTTTTCTAAGATTCGCAAATGATTTCCCCACCCTTTTCTTTATTTTTTTGAGCTCACTGTATTTCAAATCACATCACAATAATATTCCTCATGATAAGTGTTCAGTTTGGGGTGCCTGGCTCAGTGGGTTAAGCATCTGCCTTCAGCTCAGATCATGATCTCGGGGTGCTGGGATCCAGCCCTGCCTTGGGCTTCCTGCTCAGCGGAGAGTCTGCTTCTTCCTCTGCACCCCTCCTCCCCAACGCTTGTGCTCACTCTCTGTCTCAAATAAATAAAATCTTTTTTAAGAAGTGTTCAGTTCAAATATCAAATTATTCTACTGCAGGACTATGGCTGTCACCTAAAATTATGTATTTCTAATCATTCATTTGCTAGAATTCTTTGAATTCCGGAAATCAATCTTGCCTGGAACACAAGTGGAACATCACAATTGAGATAGGCCAGCGTCAGATTTTATGGGGTGAGGATTTAGAGCTAGCAGGGAAGTGGCCAGTGGCCACGTCTGGCTATATAGGGAGGGGGTGCAGCCACCTTCTTTAGTTTGTAAGCAGAACATTTACTAAAACTTAGTTTAAAAAAACAGAAGAGGGTGCCTGGATGGCTCAGTGGGTTAAAGCCTCCACTTTCGGCTCAGGTCATGATCTCAGGGTCCTGGCATCGAGGCCGCATTGGGCTCTCTGCTCAGCAGGGAGCCTGTTTCCTCCACTCTCTCTGCCTGCCTCTCTGCCTACTTGTGATCTCTCTCTCTGTCAAATAAGTAAATAAAATCTTAAAAAAAAAAAAACAGAAGAAGCAGTTTAGTAAAAATGTAAGGCAGACAGCACGATTGTTTTAAACACAGCTAGTTTTTTCATTAACATCAGTGGTAATACAAGCTAACAAATAGTGATGATCTTCTTTTAAACAGATAATGCGATAAGTAGACGAGTATTATAAACTCAAACTCGGTGTCAGAGAAACCTGACTTAATTAGCAAGATCAGGAGATGAGACAGCTGGAGGGCAGCACCCCACTCTTTCTTACCTCCGTCTATGTACTGGGTGGTTTTCCCTGCTGGCCGTCAGGGCACGCAAGGCGGGGATGGCTGTGAGTGGGCTGGAGTCCGTGGTGACTGGGAGGGTATGACTCATTTACTCATTTATCAAAAATGAGTGAATTTCAGTGACTCTACTTGATGGAGGCATGATGCTAAGTGCCAAGGATATAAACATGTGTGACCGTGCTTACCTATACAATTAGTATTTACAACAAATAACTACAACAGATGACATTTTACGCCCAGGACTCGGGGGCGTAGCAAGCATTACCAACCTGCTACCTGAATCTTCAAAGGTGGAAAGGTCTGTCTCAAAGAAAGGAGGAAGGCATTTCAGGCAGAAAGCAGTACAAGTAAAGGAAAGACACAGAAAAGGCAGACATAGTTACTGGACTGAAAGTTGCTCAAGGGGTGTTTCGGTGGCTCAGTTGTTACATGTCTGCGGCCCAGGTCATGATCCTAGGGCCCTGGAATGGAGCCCCGTCTCAGGCTCCCTGCTCGGCGGGAGGCCTGCTTATCTCCCTCACACTCCCCCTGCTTGTGTTCCCTCTCTTGCTGTGTCTCTCTCTGACCAATAAAAAAATCTTAAGAAAAAAAAAAAAGAAAAGGAAAGGAAGGAAGAAAGGGAAGGAGGGAGGGTGAGAGGGAGGAAGGAAGGAAGGAAGGAAGGAAGGAAGGAAGGAAGGAAGGAAGGAAGGAAGGAAGGAAGAAAGGGAGAGAAGGAAAGAAGGAAGGAAAGTTGCTCCATAGGACGTTTGGTTGGTTTTTGTTTTAATCTTTATGCTTTTGATATTTTCCAAGTGGGATGCAGTAAACATTTATTGTTTGTAGAATCAAAAGGAAAAAAGAGCTAAAGCTCAAAAAACCAAGGTGGACAAGTGGGACTGCTGCAAGCATCTGGGCTTTTCTGAGTAGACAGTGCAGAGTCAATGGGGTTTTTAAACAGAAAGGATGCATGGCCAGTTTGTAAGTTAAAAGGTATATTTTGGGTCCGTGAGAACAAGAGGTAGACCATGGTTATGATTCTGAAAAAGGATAAAGGATTTGGAATCAGCTGAACATATAAATCAAAAATTAGAAACATTTTATTTAATTTGTAATTCCCAGAGTAATTTCTATTGACTGCCTAAAATGTTCTTCTAAAAATATTGAAACATCTTCTGATTTGGGTCTCAGAATTGCAAATACAGTTAGAATGTTGAATTATTAATGCTGAGTGATTATCTAATGAAATAATCTAACGACTTCTTTTAAGGCTACAAAACCCATAATTCATTAATGTCGATGAAAAACATACAAAGCCAAGAAATACGACACTGCATTGTTTAAAGTGTATTTCGTGGACTGTGTTCACTCAACAATACTTCTCTACAGAAGAACTTGTGCTCAGTGATGGTGAAATGATCTTGGTCATGTTCTGAGCCTGAGTGGTAATTTCAGCTCTATTGACCAGGAAATGTAAGCATACTTCCAAATAAACCAAAGCTTGTCTTTAAGCAATCAATTTAGAAATTCAGAATTCTTTTAAAGTAAGCTATTTGCACAAAGATATCCTGGCCAGATCGACATAGCGTAGTATTAAAGTGCTTTTATTTCTTATGAATGATTCCAATTTACTTTCTTTTAATGAACAATCGGCAGTTGAAAGAGTACGGGATAAATATGAATGTATGAAAACCACAGGGATCTCTAAAACCATTTCACTGATTTCACAATAGACAAGATATTGCATATCTAAAAACTCAAGATTATGGGAGGTTAAAAGAACATTTTGTAGCCCCAGTGATTTCAAGAGAAGTTGAGTTTGTAATGGCAACTAACCAGGGCTGCTGGTTCTGGAATGGAGTAGGTGAAGTGTTGCAGAAGTAATATGCGTCCCTTCCAGTGCAAGGAACTAAATGAGTCATTATGACGATACTCATTACTGGCTGTTTCACTTAATGACTCCATGAAAAGATGTATCAAGGGCTACAAACTTTGTGACCAATAAGAGAGTGGAGAAATAATGAGGTAAACTTGCCCAATCTTTAGGCAGATAAAATTCCAATGAGCCACAGTAGGGGGTGAGTGTTTGGGGTTGCACATTCCTTGGTTCAGGTGCCAAGGGTTTTCTAAAGCCTGATTGAAACCAGGAAATGACAGAGAGAGACAGAGAGAGACAGAGAGAGACAGCGAGACAGAGAGACCGGCAGAGAACCTACCAGTGATATGATTTTGTTCCTTATAGAAAGCATGTTTCAATGTTCTTGTCACATACTTGTTTAGACATTATTGAGTGTTATGTTTCTGTAAAACATTTCAAAGCCTGCTGGAAGTTGTACATTTCACAAATTATGAAAGTAGTACACTGTGCACTCTCTAATAACAGATGTAATAAATGTATTTTGACGCTGATTTAAGAATAGTGTTCCTTCTCTTGACGCTGTAATGTAAAGACGCAGAATGGGAAACCCTTAGACATAGATGATAAATAGATAGATAGAAAGATCGATAGATAGAGATGGAGGTAGAGATAGAGATATCCATCTGTTTCCATTCACGTGGAACCCCAAATCTATGGCATAAGGGGAAAGAGGATTAAATGACACACCCAGCTTTTTACCCCAGAGAGGACTTGATTTGAAAATCCCAAACCCAGCTCAATTAATCACACAGGAAATTCAACCTCAGCCATTTCTCAGCAACACGAGCCTACACGAACCCTCCCTCATCTTCTCTAACTTCTGATAGTGTGAAAACTCACCCTGATGTTTAACCTAGGTCGGCCCTGCCGCGGTGCAAGCCTATTACGTCTTGTTTTGTCCCCATTGACTAATGAGAATAATTGGTCCCCATCCTCTTTATAATATCCCTTTATGTAGGAGTAAAATAGTTATTATGTCTCCCTCAGGCCTTCTTTTCTGTAGATTGAATGTGTCCAGTTCTCTTAACCTTTTCTCATGGGTCACATTTTCTAAACCTTTTATCATTTCTGATGTTCCCTTCAGAGCTCCCTCTAATTTGTTCTGTCTGTGAAAGGCGGGATGCCCCAAACCAAAGCTCCAAATGGAGCTTATCCAGCTCGAGTCAAACTGAATAATTGCTCAGCTTGCTTTAAACGTGAGCCCCTCTTAACATGAACGGCTATAGTCCAACTTCTCTTGGCAGCCGGTGCGATCTGCTGGCATTTTATTATGTCCTCCACTCAAACCGTGCACCTGGAGAGTGGACTGATTGCCTCTCCTCTGACGAGTTTTCAGACTCTTCTAAACAGAGATGCATTTGCTGGACTATTTTCACTAACCGGACCCTCACTTGGATAGCATGTTTTGCTTTTTTTTTTTTTCTCCTTATGGTTGAATAGCAAAGTTTTGCTTTCCAAATTATATATCACAGCAAATTTACCGGATGTGACTTAAAAAAAAACAAACACGAACTTTGTTTTTCAGAGTAGTTTTAGGTTCAACAGGGAGCGCTCACGTACCCCTGTCCTCGCACTTGCACGGCCTCCCCCGCATCAGCATCCCTCCCCGCCCCCCGCCCCAAGAGGCGCATTTGTGACAATGAACGTATGTCGGTAACGCCCAGATCTAGAGTTCACACTGGGGCTGCCTTTGGTGTTGTGTTGTCCATTCTGTGGGTTCGGACAAATGCATGAGGTGTATTACACATGTGTGTATGTACACCTATGATACATACACATCCTATTATAATATGATGCACATGATTACATGTATAGGATCATGTATCATTGTAGCGTCAGACAGGATGGTTTCACACGCCTAAGCATCTGGGCACCCTTCTTCCTCCCAAACCCTGACGATCACTGACCTAAAATGACTTTTGCCTTTTCCAAAACGTTATATAGTCAGAGTCCCACACTATGCAGCTTTTTCAGATGATATCTTTTCTAATTCTTTAAAACAAAAAGCCCTCCGCAGTCTTCTCAGTAGCCAGATAGAGAGGCTATGAGTTCAAGTACATAACACAGCAAGTTTCTCTGCACATGTGTTCCCAAGGTCATGTCAGTACTCTTAATGGGTAACATTTCAATTCTAAATCTCGGAAAGAACAGCAAATCTTCTATCATTGCTCTCAAAATTTTGTAATCTTCGATTAGTGCTACTTTAGGAATGAAAAGGCCAAAATACATTTACCATCCTTTAACATAAAATCAAATGTGAGGGGCGCCCAGGTGACATAGTCGGTTAAGTGGCCGACTCTTGATTTTGGCTGAGGTCATGATCTCAGGGCTGTGACTCCACCCTGGGCAGGAACTCTGCTTAAACTGCTTTCTCTCCCTCTCTCCCTGTCCATCACTTTTACTCTTCCAAATAATAAATAAATCTTCTTAAAAAAATATCAAATGTGAAATATCCTTTAAAATTATAAGGAATTATAAGCAAAAAACAAAACAAAACAAAACGAAAAACAAAGACAAAACAAGTTTCAAGTTCTCCCTGCTGAGGTCCAGACAGCATGAAATAGGGCAATCAACACTTTGAGATAATTTAAGTACACATCTCATTTTCTAGATCCTTCCTTCCATGAGTCTAGATCTTAGCGATTTGTTACAGCATTTCTCAGGCTTCAAAGACACAGATTTAGACTATCATCAGTGGATCACCGTTACATTTTCTCTCCCAGAAATTGCTTCTGTTGACACAATGTAAGTAGCGTGCGAACAAAGAACAAAGTTCGCATCTAAGGCCAGTTAACACCGACTATGAAGTCGCCAAGTTCCATCTCTGAAAGCTGCCCTTGTTTTGCTTCTCTCTAATACCTTGTAAGACAGGATAAAAAGTTGGCAAATGGTATGCTGCGATGTGTTTCATCAGAGTGAACTTTCTGCGTTCCCTTCCTCTTTCCTTCTCAGAGAATGCTGCAAGCCCAGGAAATCACTGCTCCTCCGCAAAGAGTCCGAGAAACAGGGCTCCTGTTTTCTTGTCACATCTGATGATTCACCAGAAAGATTTCTCTGCTCTTTCTTTTATTTAGAGATGAAAATATGATACATATTTATGATATGTTTCATATAAAATATGAAAACATACAAACAGGACTTGTCCGTCTGTCTGGCTTGAGTGTAGTGAGATTTTGGTTTTCTAAGCAAGGAATCCCCTTTCCCCCTTTCTTGTTCTTTTTTTCCTTTTGCAGACGTGTGTTTTCAGTGCATTGGCGTAAGGGAGCTAAATGCCAAGCGAGCTCCCTGCTGGGCGCTGGCCCTCCACCTGTCACCCCTCCCCGGCCACAGAAATGTGAGCTATTTAATTTTGGAAATGACATTTCTTTACAGCCCTTCTAAGATAGCAACTTATGTCAATCATCCAGGATCTCCCTCTGCCCATAACAATGCCAATGGCCTTGAGTTTCCCGTGGACTTGGGGTGGGAGTGCTATCTCTTTGAGTTCTCTGAGCGGTACTTTTCACTACTGTATAGAAAAGTTTACTTCCCAAGGAACTGTCCTCATGCTCTCAGACCTAATCTAACCTTCCTTTTATAGTCTCAGAGAAAAGGGGAAAATTCTGCACAATGTCTCATTGCCAGGAAGCATGGGTCTAGTTGGCTTTACTGCATCTTGGGGTCCAGTGGTTTTATCCCATAAAAACTTGGATATAACTCAGGGAAGAGACTGAAGTGACTAGAGTACCCAGACTTAGTGATATCAGTGCATTGTTGCCTCCTAGGAGTAGCTGTGAAAATTCACCTGAAAGCAGTCTTATATGTATGAGTTTCTAAAAAGCACTATACTTGTACAAATAAAGCAATGTGCCTCTTTATCAATATTATTGTGAAATTTTCAGAAAATGTGGATGTGTCACAGGGCTGGGAGAGGATTAGATTTCAATTCATGTTTTTCCTCCCAGATACATAATTGGGGTTCTCCATGTGTCACTCAGACAGAATCAAACATTTGTATCTGAAGGACACAGGATGCAATCTTATTGTTAACAGGCAAAAATAGGTATATGATCCAAAAAAAACTCATATAGTATTTAGTTTCCTCCACTTTATTTACGTATGTTGATGACCTGAATATTTTCATTTTACAAATAGTTTACAAATTCTACTTTGAAATGCTAAGAAAAGTTACTGTTATCCCAAAAGAGATGATGTTCTAGAATCAATGTGAGATCAGGTTAGAAAGTGAATGGTAGGATTCTGTTAAGAAAAGTCACATTTTGTTCTCCTATGGGAATGATGTGTGTTTTAGAAGTAATGATGGTGTTTCTGTTTTGTGGTGTGTGTGTGTGTGTGTGTGTGTGTGTGTGTGTGCACGCGCACACGCTTTCAAAGAGCATTTAAACTCAGGCAAAGCGTTGGCAATGCCATATTACTCTGATCTATCTCTTCTCTGTCTTCAAAAGGAAAGCATTCTGAAGACCAAACCTTCAGAAATCCCATTTCCTCAAGGCTGCTCCACATGACTTGCCCCATTCTTGAACAAGCACTACGCATCCCTCTGTGGATTCATTGAATGTGCTCTTAATGCAAAAGTGGTTATTCAGTGTTTGATTTTTCCCTTTAAACTTTTGATTTGGGAGTTTGGGGTGGCAAAGAAAAAAAATGCAACCTCCTTTTCCCTCCTGGTGTGACATGCATTAAGAATTAAGACACAGGAGACAGAAAAGAAAATGAAAGTATCAGCTATATTACCACCAAAGCCGATTGAAGACTTTGGTTTAGGTAGGCACTACCCTCTCAGTTTAGCCATTTTGCTATCTGATCGTGGTCCTACCAAAAGTCAAGTACAGCCCTAAATGCATTTGCTCGGTGAACAGGGACAACCAAGAGAGCAGGCTGCATGGAACCCATCACGACCGGCTCATGTTCTCAAACTCACTATTCATCCAACCAGAAAGGAGTGAACTTGGGACAGACTTAAACTGCATTTTTTTCTTCTGTATTTTTCTCTCTTGGAAAGTGAAACCAATGCTTCTTTCTCCCTGTGGAAACACTAAGATTGGGTACTTTCTTCTTGACATCTGAAATCTCAAACGTTGCTGGGGAAGAACATTTAGATCAACTTGTATGTGTGCTATGCTTCTCACCATGCCTGTCCACTATGAGCTCTCAATCAGTGCTACTTTTATTATCATTATAAAGTACTATTGTCAGGGGCGTCTGGGTGGCTCGCTGAGTCAAGGCATCTGCCTTTGCCTCAGGTCATGATCCAAGGTCCTGTGATCAAGCCCTCTATCGGGCTCCCTGCTCAGCAGGGAGTCTCCCTCTCCTTCTCCCTCTGCCCCTCCTCTAGCTCATGCGCTCTCTCTTTCTCAAATAAATAAATAAACTCTTTTTAAAAAAAACTTACTATTGTCACCTATAAAAGTCAACAGTACCTTCCTATTCCAAAGACAAAATACCTTTTTCAAATAAAACAAAATAATGTACGTGGCACTTTGGAAACCATGCCAAATTTATTAGAAATAGCTACTATCCCTTTATAGAAACTGTTAGATTCCTGTTGATGAATACTGAGAAGCACACCAGCCTTGCACTGAAGCCTTCTACATCTTTTACCCTAGTCCTCTCCTCCTTGACTTATTATTTTCATTGACCCTATGTACACATCATTTAATAACATTCAATCAGTTAACGCCAACTAAAGACAGACCACAAAGACTCCTCTTTGGCCAGCGTATCTGGAAGTAACCATTGGAAGGGTCCAAGTACAATGTACACACACTGTTTCTTCCCACACCTAATGGTGTGCCCATCAGGAAGTTCATGGGGTAACCGTACAGAGTCTGGAGCTCATCATGGCGACTCAATAAAGGTCTGATGAGGCTACGTGGGGGAAAAGGAACAGCCATTGATCTGGCTGCGTTCATTGGGAATAGATGCAGATATGATAAATACCATTACCAAGAAGGTTCCAAATACTGTACTGACTCCATCACATGAGAGTTAACTTTTGGGCACTGTAGATGCCTTATAAGGAAAGCATCGTCACCTTTCTTCTACAGATGCGCCAACTGCGTCTTCTAGACAGACGTGACTTCCTAAAGATGCAAGAATAGTAAGTAACAGAGCTGGTTCGAGCCTTCTTTGTAAACCAAAATCAGGCTTTAGTGTCTCTTTGACACCAAGACTGTCTTCTTTAAAAGGCAAAAATGCTCAGAGGGTTTTGTGGGGGTTTTTTAGATCTCATTTTTTCATTAAATATGTGTTGTTCTTTTACAAAGAACTAGGTGCCGGGAATAGCCTGTAGAGAAAGTTACATCCCTGACAATTACAATCCAGTAGAGCGCAGTAAGTACTGAGAAGGGGTAAGGAAGGCACCTGCAGAGAAGCGTGGGCTCTGGTATTCAAAAAAGGCCAGAACTATACTGTCTCGATCATCAACTGAATCTTCAGGACAAAGGTGTATACCCAGCTGGGTTCATCCCTCTTTAATCTGGGTTGCACTGGTGTCCACATCCATTGAGTTTGATGAAAGCAGTCGTAAGCAATTACAGTCAAAGTTCAAATTCATGTCAATCGCATGTAAGATCTTCTGAAGTTGATTAGCACCTGGTAACACCAGATAATGAATTCCTTGGCTAGCTGGAGAATAAAGATAAATTTTAGAGCAAATTGGGACGATAAATTGGAGAAGTCTTTTTTGGGAAGATGATCATTTCCTCCCTGTAGAATAATTTTCCTTCATCTAGGAATTCTTGATTCCAGCTTTCTGAATGTGATCTGGGGTACGGGCATCGTGTGGGCATCACGGTTCTTTTGTAAAGGTGATTTGGCCAAGCAAATCCCAGGCAAATTCTGTTTCAAATTCCCTTGGCCTCCACAGAAGCCATCAATTTAAGCTACCTTCTGTCTGGATTTCCCCTGCCAACAATTTGCTGCTTGATCATTGTTTCCAATTGCTAAAGTGACCCTTAACTATGGCTACTAGAGAATTCCCTGGTTCCCACAAAGCAATGGAGAAATCCTAGAGCAGTGGGATTTTTTTGTATTAGCCTCATGCCGCTTGCAAATTCTCAGGTAGCTGCATTTTCTCTTGCCCTAAATAGGCACTCTTCAAAACACTGATGATGTGAGTGACATCAGAGGAGGCAGTGACACAGTAAAGACAAGCTGCTGTCTATAAATATCTACTTGTCCCCCTAAAGGCTGTCCTTTACAGTGCCAGAAAATAGTTTTTATGGCTTTAGTCCACCGCCCAGAATGCTTTGGGGGCTTAGAACAGCCAGAAAATGGGATTCCTGGATGGCTCAGTCAGTTGGGCATCTGCCTTCAGCTCAGGTCACGATCCCAGGGTCCTGGGATTAAGTCCCACATCAGGCTCCCTGCTTGGTGGGGACCCTACTTCTCCCTCTGCCTGCTGCTCCTCCTGCTTGTGTTCTGTGTGTGTGTGTGTGTGTCTCTCTCTCTCTGACAAGTAAATAAAATCTTTAAAAAAATTAAAATTAGCCAGAAAATGATATAACCTATTTGTGTGCATTAGTTTAAGTTTGGTACCTGGAAAGCTAAGCCCTTTACTTTGTAAAGATAACACCGCCAAGCTGACGCTCAATGAGAAAACTTTGACTCTTGCAACAAGAATGAAAAAGAGTAATTGTGAGAAGGGACTACAAGGTTTGGTCATTTTTGCACCTGAGCTCTGGTTGCTCTACCCTGTTCTCTCTCTTTGGTTTCTCGGCTACTTAGCAGGCCATGGAAGAATACCATAGCTGGCCCCCCAAAATCTGGGACTTGGCTTCAGTGAAGAACAGGGGACACAGTGCTTTTGGGTTGTCACTGTTTCAACTCCTCAAGGACAGTGTGCAGACACAGCATTTGTGTACGGTAACAGTGTATGCAAGCAGTTACTCATGAGTGGATAGCTTCATTCTTTTGACCTCTATTGGGCATCCTCAGTATACCAGGAACCACTAAGACTCTGGGACCTCTCTGTTCTCTGACAGCACCTGATAGCACCAAGGGAACAAAAGTGCAAGCATATACTTGAAATATAATGCATTTCAATGATGCCAAAAAAAAAAAAAAAGAAGTAGAAGAATGAAAGAAATACAATGTGATAATGCTTATAATCGAGATATGAACCAACTCCTAGGACAGAACATCTCAATGAGCAACCAACTTCCTGGGGAATCAGGCCATGCTTCAATGAGTGTGATATTTGAGCTGCAGGTCAAATGTATTTCCCATCCACAGAATCACTTGAGCTGAAAAAAGCAAAAGACACTGGAGGTGGTTTTATTTCAGTTAATTCCAATAAATACATGATTAAATAACTGGGGCTAATATATAACATACCGCAGAACCAAAAGTTATAGGTAGAAAATATGACAGACAAGATCTTTTCTGTTATGCAAATTTTCTATTCAGTAGGAAACCGTAGACCTTAAATATTTAAAAGCCTTATTTGACTTTCCCAAACCAAAGGTGTTTGCTTCTTAAGAGCGTTAATCATTCACAAACATGAGTTACGAATACATAGTAGATGCCTGTTTATTCAGAACCAAATTGAGGAGCTCAAAAAAAGAGCCATTAAAAGCATAGTCTATGATTTCATTAATAGAAATCATTTATAACTGATGTCAAAGATTTGTTATCAAAATTAAAATCTCTGTTTTTTTGTAGGAGCAAGGCCATACCATATTAACGTTAAAAATCACAGAATTTGGAAGACTTTAAAGAAGGTGAAAGCTAGGTTAAGTTCAGTGGACTGTTATTGCTAGATGTTTTTTACTAAATGGGAATTTCTGAAAATTAATTACTTGAGTGTTTTAGAGATAGTAATTGAGCAAAGATATTAGGTAACCTCTTCTTTCCAAATGTTTCACCACAATCTCCCCATCTTACCTAAAGGATACTCCATTCTTTCCATTGTTCAGGTTAAAAAATGTGCATCCCTTACTTACAGTGCAGGAATTATCCTCGCATAATTTACATATTTATCATTTATCGTTTGTCCCCCTGGTAGAATATCATCCCCACACAGGTTAATTTGGGGTCTCTTTCCTTCACTGGCTATTCTAAAACAACTGCTGGAAGATAGGTATTGCCCACTATTTGTTGAATCTAAATAATTAACTGTCATCTGACTGCCTCTACTCCTTTACTCTTAATGGCCTCTTGAACCTACTCTAATCATGGCACCACCCTCTCTGGGCTCTCCTAGGTTACTGATCACATCTTCTTGGACTCCTCTGCCAATTCATTTTCCCCCTTCCCCTGGGATCATTTCTTATGCCTCCTCCCTCTTTCCTTCTCACTCCCTAAGTGATCTCATCCAGTCCCAAGGCTGAAAACACTAACTCTATGCTGTAAACCCCCAAGTTTATACCTTCAGGTCAGACCTCTCTCCTCATTCCCAGAATCGTATCAAACTATTCATTTTCACATGGTTGTCTAATAGACATCTCAATATTAATATGCTCCAAGTTGAACTCTACCTATTCCCTAAGATAAGCATATCGTGCACTTCCCATCTTAGGTAATGGTAACTCATAATTCCAATTGCCCAAACCAAAGATCCTTCAATGCTCCTTAATGCCTCTCTTTTTCTCACAACACCTGCCTGTTGGTTTTATCTACCAGATATGCCTACTTTCTGACCATCTCCAGCACCACCACCTTGAACCAAGCCTCCATTCTCTCTAGCCTGAATTATTGCTTTCCAACTGCCTTCAAATTATTCTCCAATGTGCATCAAGATGACCCTTGCAAAGCATAAATCATCCAATCACCTGATCTCTCCAGTCAAAACCCTCCATTGTCTTCCAGTCATGGTCAATGTTACATCTAATGTCTCTACCATGATCCATGAGGCCTCAAGTGCTCCGTAAACCAGTACCCCTCAGTTCTCCATGCCTACTACTCCTCTCCTCTTTCTAGTGATACCATCCTCCTTGCTGTTCCTCAGGCATGCTCCCACCTCAGGGCCCTTGTACATGCTGTTCCCTCTGCCTGAGAGGCTTTTCTGCCACATATATTCAGTGTTTACTGCCTCACTTTTTTCAAGGTCTCTCCTCAAATATCAACTTATGTGAGAGGTCTCTGATGACTCAGTATAAAAATAGCATCCAGTCTGTCCATCCCTTTTTGTTATTCTGTAGTTTTTGTAGTTTTTACATACTTAAGTCTTACTTTACTTTTCCCTTAAAATTCATTTACTGAAAGCTGGAGATTTTTCTGTAGTATTCACAGAAAAGTGTCTGGCATATGCACAAATAACTTTTAATAAGTTAACATTATTTTTCTGAAGCAAATATTATTAAATCAAAGTTTATTCCTTTCTAGGAAATAATAACCCTACCAAAAATAGCAATGTTATCCCTATCTCACACCATATGTATAAATTTCCTCAAAAGGAATCAAAGAAGGGAAGAAAGGGAAGAGCTAAACCTATAAAACTTGTAAATGAAAACATAGGAGTAAATCTCTGTGACCTTGGATTTGGCAATGGTTTCTAATATATGACACCAAAAAGCACAAGCAACCAAATAAAAAATAGAGAAATGTGAATTCATGAAAATTAAAAAATTTTGTATTTCAAAGGATATCATCAAGAAGGTAAAAAGACAACACACTGAAAGGTAGAAAATATTTATAAATCATATATTTGTTAAGAGCCATATCTAGAATATCTATATAAAATAAAGAATACATAAATGTAGATGATGAAAAGGCAAATAACTTAATTTACAAATAGGTAAATGATCTGAGGACTCTTGTCAAAAACAAGATATATAAATGATCACTAAGCACATAAAAAGATGTTCAACATCATAGTCATCGAGGGAATTCAAGTCAAAACTATAACCAGCTACCATTTCGCCCTCACTAGTGTAGTTAAAATGAAAAACAACAACAACAGATAATAACATGTATTGGAACAACTGTGAAGAAACCAAAACATTCTATGCCACAGATTAGAATGTAATACAATGCAGCAGTTTTAGAAAAACAGCTCGGCAGCCCCCCAAAAGACCAGACAAAGAATTACCATAGACTGGTAACTCCATTCCAAGGTAGATTACCCATAGAAATGATAGCCTATACCCACATGACAATGCACGGAGGCTCATAGCAGCATTATCCATAACAGCCAAAAAGTAGAAACCAACTCAGTGTCCACCAACTAATGAATGGCTAAATAAAATCGATCTAATGGAATATCATTCATCAACAAAAAGTATCAATACGCACTGCCACAGGAATAAGCCTTAAAAACATTATGCTAAGTGAAAGAAGCCAGTCACAAACGATTACGTACCGCATCTTCATGAAATGTCCAGGGTAGGTCATTCTATGGAGACGGAAGTGGATAACGGGTTGTCTAGGGCTTGGGGAACAGGGGATGGCAGTGGGAATGAGAGAATTGGGGGTGACAGCTAGAATATAGAGTTTGGGGGGGGCAATGAATATGTTCTAAAATTGATTCTGAAGATGGTTGCCCAACTCTGTAAATATCGAAATATCTGTATTATTTATTTATTTCCTTGCTTGTCTTCCTCAAAGTGTGAGCTTCATGAGAACAGGTTCTTTGTCCTGTTTACTACTGTGTCAGGCACTCACTGGATGCTCAATAAACATACGTAGCATATACTCCAGTGACGGCATTGTTAAAACGACCAGCAAGTGAAGATTGTTACCACAGCATACGACAGGTGTCTGACATAAGTAACATGGCAAAAGCAGAATTTGGATTTTTCTTGAACAGCGCAAATATTTTAGATTAAATAATTACGTTCATTGGAAAAGATTGTTTTTAAGAGATTTCTTTGATAACCAAGAGTTTACTGCATTATTAAAATGCTTTAATGAAGTGTCCTCTCATAGAAATTGTTTCATCTAAACACGCTGGAGTCTCATCTTAATTTTAACTTTGCTAATTAAGTAATACAAAAAAGATATGCAGAAGGGATTTCAATGAAGACCAACGGCAGTTTCTGCTTGGTATACAATATACATTTGATTCTTCTGACACTTTTTAATGACTTTGTAGATAACCAGCCAGATCAGACTGATTACATAATCCAGTGTTAATAATTATCTTCCTGAATTTATAGTCAATTTTCTAAGGAATCCAACTATCAGAGAAACATCTGTTTGCCCCTCTTCTGTGATTTGTGTCTTGCTTTTAATTTCACTACTAAAACTAAAATGCCATTTAAACTACTTTTTAATTCAAAATTCAAAATCCACATTGCTCACGCAATAGAATATTGGACTCTCTCTCACCTAATGTAATGCTACAAGCCTATTTATAGATGCTGCAGTATCTAAAAGCTATAAAAAGGGTTATTCCCAGGCAGCTGCCTAAAAAAAAATAAAAAACATACACATACTAAAATAGCTAGTAAAGTTTGGGAATTGATCACAAGGTCAAAATACAAATACATATTTACTACCTCAAGTATCCTACACAGGTCTTTATTGAGCTCAGGATGTGTGTGTGTGTGTGTGTGTGTGTGTGTGTGTGTACACACACATTTTTTCTCAGTAATCCCTAAACTCAGGTCACTTGAATTGCATTTACTTATTTTACAATAAATATTTGAACTGTCCCATTTTGTCCCACACAGAGTAAATTTCTTCCTATTCCTCCAAGAAATATACTTTAAAAATATGTGTATAGAGGTGCCTGGGGTGGCTCAGTTGGTTAAGCATCTGACTCTTGATTTTGGCTCAAGTCATGACCTCATGATTGTGGGACCAAACCCCACGTCAGGCTCCACACTTAGTGCGGAGTCGGCTTGAGATTCTCTTATTCCCTCTTCCTCCGCCCCTCCCCCAACTCGTGCGCTCGCTCGCTCTCTTTCTCTTTCTCAAATAAAATTTTTTAAAAAATAGAAATAAAATATATAATTAGCACACAAGAGAAGCTACATTAAACTGTTTCTAATTGTCAGCATAATGGGTCATTAATTGTTGAAAGAAATAGGGAGTTTTATTAAAAAATACTTCCCAGATGTGACATGGCTTTTTTAAGAGCACACATTTTTCTTTATTAAATGTACAATAATTGAGAGTGACACAACACAAAATTTTCATGGCTTAGTGGTAATATAAAACCGACTATTTCAAATGAAATGGCTGTGTGGAAAGCAAGCTGTGCTTTGGGTCTCTCCTCTCCCTCCAGGGTTGTCTAATAAAGGACATATTTTTACCTGGGCTTCGGGAAATGGTGGTGATCAATGGTCTCTGGTGGCCAGTGGTCTCTGGGGTGCCTACAGATGTGTGAGTAGTATCCACGTGGGCTATGGTGCCTCCATTACCGCCAGTGGACAAGCTCTCATGCAACCCACACTCACCAAAGATGTCGGGTTCTTCTGGAAGGATCCAGACAGAAACTTAAGGAAGAAGGAGGAAACATAAAACAGATTCAAAGGAGAACTCCAATTACAATTACAGAGTGTTCATAAGTTCCAGGAATGGAAGAGATGGGATTCACCGGGCCCCCAGAGTTACTCCCCAACTTGACCAAAAACTCACATGAGGACAAACAAGAACTAGCTTCTATTTTTTAAACTTCTGCAAGCAAATATGTCTTTCAAATATTAATAATCATTCCCTGTCTGGTGCACATCTGCTGTGGTGCTTCAGATTGGATTTGATGCTTACTTAAATTTGAAAGGACTTACTAAGTCACCCCCATGTATCTTTCCCTTTGGGTTTAATACTATTTGACAACCAAACCCTGTCCCTTTTGCTTGAAGCCCAGAAACTCCTGAAGCCCCATGAAGGACTTCAGTTTACATCCTTCTTGCAACACTGGAAATATTTCTCCAACCCTCCCCTAAAAGTTTACACCCACAGACCAAATTTTAAAATGAAGCCCTTTCTTCCTTTCTTTCTCTTTCTTTCTTTCTTTCTTTCTTTCTTTCTTTCTTTCTTTCTTTCTTTCTTTCTTTCTTTCTTTATTTCTCTCTTTCTCTTTCTTTCTTTCTTTCCTTCTTTTCCTTCCTTCCTTTCTTTCTTTTCTCCTTTCTTTCTTTTCTTCTTTCTTTCCTTTCTTCTTTCTTTCTTTTCTTCTTTCTGTCAGAGAGACCCCTCCCCTGGAGGTTGGGGAGGGGCAGAGGGAGAGGGAGAGACAGAATCTGAAGCAGTCTCAACGCTATTCCCAGCTGGATCTCGCCATGCTGAGACTGACTCAAACCCAAACCGAGTGTCCAATGCCCAACCTACTGAGCCACCCCCAAATGAAGCCATTTTTAACCTAGTCTTGGTTTCCTTTTCCATCCTGGACATGTTAAGAGTACTGAATCTGTCCTTTGTCTCAGTGTTCCTGCAAGGATGGTGACTTTGGCTGGCTGACTTCTTCTACCCATGGCTTCCCTGTTGTCCAATGGATGCCCAGCCCTCAAGCCAAGACACTGACCTCTGGGCTGCCTCCATCCTCACATTTCTGTGGCCATGCACCTTGCAGGTAGCCACCTTGTCTCCTCACAGGATGACTCACCTCTTCCAACTCAGCAAATACTTTTATGCATTTTGTTCCTTTTTCATTTCCCCTGTACAGGCTTTTCATCACTTCCTTTACTGTGCCTAGAACTAGGTGAGAAAAAAAAAAACCAAAACTCAGCAAGAATAAAAAAATAGAATTGGAAACAGAATCACTTCTTCCTTCAACTCATAGAAATGGAACATGAAAATAGCATGGATTTCAGAAGGAAAAAAAAATAACTCTTAAAATGCCCTGGTATGAGGGTATCTGAGGAAGGTGGGGTGTGATGGATTCCCCTACCTTCAAAGTTATTCCAAATTCTAAAAACACATGTATACTCACTTTGATGGAGTGCTTCCTTATTCATCCAAATTATGCATTTTCCCTCTTTAACCAGGACAATGACTTTGGCCGTGAACTTTGGTGGGAGGGAATCTTGTATTAACGTCGCTATACCAACATTCGAAAGTTATGAGATCTACTTCTATTCTTTATTTTCAATATTTTAATGCAATTTTGTTTCATATAACAGCATACAGCTATACTTTTTTTAAGACTTCACTCTACTAGCACCAATCTTGTAATAAAAGTTTTTAATCTACAAACATTTCCTGCAATTATGGATATATTTGGAACTAGCTTTACTGCAGTTCTTTTTCATTATACCTTTTTCCCTTTATTTCCATTTTTGGTTTATTTGATTTCTGCTTATTTGATGAACTTGTCTATATTTCTATATTTCTTTTCTTCATTTACCACAGAAAATTAACTGTAAATGTTTTTCACGACATTCTATGGTTATTTGGTGTCTATTCTCCTTCTGAAAAGCACAAGGGCTCACGTCATTCCCTGAGTGATACCCCTCACTCCTCTCTGCCCATCTTTGTGTGAGTGTGTGTCTCCCTCTCACTACCCCTTCTGTCTCATTACTGGCGTTGAACAGTTTTTGTTTTATCTTTCAGAACAAAGGAAAAAGAGTGTATTTTGTTACATCGATCATGTTACCAGTCTTACCATTTTCTATTCTACACCTATTTCTTCTTCTATGCCATGTTTATCTTCCTCCTTGCTGAAATACTTCATCAGGAATTCTTTCAGGAAGGCCTGGAATTAGTAAACTGTGTCTTCATTTTTCTGAAATTTTTTTAGAAAATCTCTTTAATGAATAGTATGTTAGTTGGGTATAGAATTCAAAGTGGATGGCCCTGGATACATTTACCCATTGTCTTCCAGTATGATTTACTACATGTGAGATGTCTGCTATTAAAGGCTTTTGTTCAGCCTGTCTTTTCTTTCTGGTGCGCTCTTTTATGATATGCTGTCAGACTATGATATATCTCAATGTGGATTTCTTTTCTCTTTCTTTTCTGTTTTTGATTCTTTATTTGAAAGGAATTTTTAATATAAGAATATATATCTTGAATCAATGTTGGGAAATTTTCAGGTATTACTTCATCTAATATTACTTCACCATTCCTTCTAGGTCTTTTTCCTGGAATCCTATTAGACCTATGTCACAGCCTTTTGACCTAATCCCCCATAAATTTATAAGTTTAAAATTTTATATGTGTATTTCTTCATGATATATTTTATGGATATACAATTAATTTTAAGTGTATAATACAGTGATTTGATATATGTACATACTGTGAAATTATCATCACGATAAGTCTAGTTGACATCCCTCCCCTCACGGAATTACAATTTTTTTTTCTTGTGATGAGAACTTTTAAGATCTACTCCCTTAGCAACTTTCAAATCTGTAGTACAGTATGATTAACTATAGTCATTGTGCTATTCTTTATATCTCCAGGACTTACTTATGTTATAACTGGAAATTTGTAACTTCGGATATATAGCTTTGTATCTTTTTAGAATAGATATATAGAAAGAATATCTATTTATCTATATACGAATATAGAGGTAAGAAAGGGACAGACAGGCAGACATATTCTGGATGAGGTCCTCAGTACTATTCCTGACTTTTCTAATTCCCTTGTGAATGTGTCCGGTCTAGAATTCACCTGATCACTTCCGTATTTTATATAAATTACTCTTTATTTCCAAGATTTCAAACTTGTTGTTTTATGCTCCTGTCTTTTGTGACTGATTTATTATTATTCTTACGGGTGCTGTTCCTTCATTTATCTCATTGATAATTCCTATGCATATTTAAGTCATTTTCAAAATTTTCTATAATTTTGATTTTTGTCTCTAGTGAATTTTTGACATTTGGGCTGTCTTTCTCAGCACTGAAAGCCCTTAATACACTTTGAAATTGTGTGTGTGTTTTATTTCTAAAGATTTTATTTATTTATTTGACAGAGAGAGGTCACAAATAGGCAGAGAGGCAGGCAGAGAGAGAGGAGGAAGCAGGCTCCCTGCTGAGCAGAGGGCCCGATGCGGGGTTCGGTCCCAGGACCCTGAGATCATGACCTGAGCCAAAGGCAGAGGCTTAACCCTCTGAGCCACCCAGACGCCCTATATTTTGAAATTGTGATCTGTAACCTCATCTGTGAAACATTTCATTTGGTTGTGTGCATCTCTTTCTCTTTCTGTTCACATCCCCTGAGTAGATCTCTTTCTAGTCATTCTTCCACATCCCGAGGGTATTGACTCAAGAACCAGGAGTTACAGTGGTGACAGTGGTTTCTTGCTTTGCAGTGACACCAAGAGCATCCGTTCAAGGAACCACTTGCTCAGTTCCTGATGACAAAGTGGGATGTATGTCATCCTCCTTCCTGGGCACACAGCTTCACACAGGGCACTGTCCCTGAAAACACAGGTGGCAAGTTTTTCCCATCTTCTTTCACCAACCTCGGAGCTCTGCTCTACACGTGTTTTCAAACAATAATCCCAATTTCCTGCCCCTGACTTCCTTAAAGCATCTTTGGGCCCTGTTACCCACAAAAGCAAAATTCCATCCATTCCCACACACTCCCAGACCTGAAGCCCAACAGGTATGCACATTGACTTCAGCACAATGCATTGGCTTTTCTTTGCAGGTCTACTGAAAGACTATTACCGTGTCATTGAGCAGTTTTCTTTTTCAGTGTTTTTTTCCTCTTGCTGATCTGGGTGGCTTCAGTGGCACGGGAGTTGAGAGCAGCAGCTCTGGATTCAGTCTTCTTGGGACCACACAACTCAGCCTGACCACATGCCACCTGCATGTGCTTGGGCAAATTACTCAATTTCTGTCTCACTTTCCCCATCTATGAAATGGAAATATGTATCACTGTGAAGAATAAATGACATGACATACAAAAGCACTAAAACACAATGCATAGTCATCATATGTAAATCATGATATTAAGAACATAATTTGGCTATAGTTTTGACAAAGAAGTACAATATTGCATATTTTTAAAGAACATTTTGCTAAAGAAAGCACAAAAGAAAACAATGATTAGTGAAAATATCATTACTTGCCTCATATTTATTCCTTCATAATTTTTCTAATGCATTATAAATATGTATTTTTATAGAATGGTATCATTCTGTGCATATTTTTTACATAATCTGATTGTGTTGCTTAGTGATATATTATGAGCTTATTCCTGTGTGAATAATATTCTATAATAAAACTAAAATAATATTCTATAATAAGACTAACATATCAATAACACTGTACTGGAAATTTCTGGTCATACAAATCAGAACATTTCAGGCAATATTTTTTGAAAAGTGGAATAACAGGATCTGTTCCAAGACTTACGAAACATACTGACAAATTATCCAGCAAAAAACTTTTCACTTTATATCTCAATCCAAATGTAGGAGTATCATATATATTTTTAATGTAGACAGATTTAATTGGCACTAGCTGCTTATAAAATTTTAGAGCAATATCAAGCCTACTTTTCTGTCCAGTGAATCTATGTTGAGCTATCTTGTTCTACTGACAACTTACTTTTCAGTTTCAGCACGAAGTCTGATGTGTTCCTCTGCTTCTAAAATTTCCATGTTGAAACCCTAACTTAAAATCATCATAATTTTATTTATAGAAGTATTAAAATGCGTTAGTGAATTCTGTCTGAATATCATAATCTTTGCTCTATAAAAATGTAAAACTGATTTTCAGAAGTCGAACCATGTATTTTAATTTAATTCCTTTTTTTTTTCTAGAAAACATATTCCTTAAGATATCACACTTTTGAGATTTGTTTTATGGTCTAACCGCTGACCAACCTTGGTGAACATTCTATGCATGCTTGAAAACACTATGCGTTCTGCAGTTATTGAGAGCTATGTTCTAGAAATGTCAATTAGATCAAGACTATTGATGGTATTATCACATCATCTATACCTTTACTGATTTTTCTAGTTCTGGAAAATGACTGATTGCAGCAGAAAGGAGTATTACATCTGCCATTATAATTGCAATGATTTATATCGTCTTTTAGTTCTGAGAGCTTTACTCTGAAACTCTTTTTAGGACATCATAATAACTATGTATACATTATCAATAAACATATAAGTAATCATATACATAATAATAGTTCAGTACATAATATAATTATGTCACCCAGATGTACTGACGCTCTTATTGTGATTGAAATGTCCTCTTTACCTCTGCTAACATTCCTTTTCTTAAAGTCTACCTTGTCTTAATATAGACATGCTGGCTTCTTATATTAGCATTTGCACAATATACCTTTTTCTATTCTTTTAACTTTAAATTCATTTGTGTCTTTGCATTTTAAGTGTGTCTCTTACAGACAACATATATATAATATAGCTTTTTTTTTTATCAAACCCTACAATCTCTCCCTTTTAATTGTAGTATTTTATTCATTTACACTTAATGTAGTCATAAATATGGTTGTATTTAGGTCTGTGACTTTGCTTTTTGTTTATATTTATCTCATCTATTTTTGGTTATTCTTTCTTTTCCTGCCTTCTTTTAAAATAACTTAATATTTCTAGTATTCCATTTTGACCCTTATATTAGCTTTTTAATCAATGCTTCTTTACATTTTTAGTGGATGCTCTAAGAATTACAATGTGTTTCTTTAGGTTAAAAAATTCACCTGAGTTAATATTGTACTACTTTGCATAAAATATAAGAACCTTGCAAAAGTATCATTTCATTTACCTCCCTTTGCTATTGCTATAATATCAGTTATATCAACAACCACTATAAAGCCCTCAACAGAGTTATGACTACTGCCTTGAATAGACCTATGTCTCAAATAAAATTAAGATAAGTTAATAAATCTACGTTTTTGATCTCCTATGTTTCCCACCTACTTGTCTTTTTTAGTGGTCTTCATTCCGTCTGTTTTTCTCCTTCAGCCTGAAGATTGACCTATAGAGTTTCTTGCAATGTAGTTTTTCTGGTAATAATTTAAAATGTTTTATTTCATCTTCAGTTTTGAAGAATAAGTTCACTGATCATAGAGTTTTGATTGACATTTTTTTTCTTTCATTTATTTAAAGCTATGGTTCATTTGTATCGAGTTTGCTTTGTGTGGGTTTTGGCCTTCATTTTTTTCTGATGAGAAGTCAGTCATCATTTTTACCATTTATCTGTTTATGCTATACGTAGCTTTTCTCCATCTGATTCCATGATTTTTCTCTTGATCTTTGGTTTTACTCCCTATCTGGGTTTGACTTTCTTTTTATCTTTGGTGTTCATTGAGATTCTTGGGTATTATACCATATCTGGGAAGACTTGGGCCATTATTTCTTAAAATATATTTCCTGCCCATTCTGTCTGTCCTCTCCTCTGAAACTCCTATTACAAATGTTAGAATACTTGATATGGTCCCACAGACCACTCAGGCTATGATCATTTTCTTTCAATCATGTTTCTCTCCATTTTGGGGTGGATCATTTCTAATGATGTATCTTCAAGTTAGCTAACTTTTCCTTCAGTCTTATTCAGTCTACTCTTAAACCCATCAAGTGATTTATTTTCACTGTTATTATACTTTACAATTCCAGAATTTCCATTTTGGTATTCTGTAAAGTTTCTATTTCTCTGCATGGTATTCCATGCATCTTAATTTATTATTTATTATGGGTATATTTCCTTTATGCCCTTGGCTATTTATAATAGCTATTTAAAGGCCCTTGTCTGCTAATTATACCATCTGAGTTACCTCAAGGTGACTTTCCATTGGCAGATTTTGCTTTTCCTGATATAGGTCATGTTTTTTCCTGTTTCATTGCAGGAAGATTTGAAGATTTGGGTACTGGACATTAAAAATAGTATGTTATTGAGGCTCTGGATTCTGTGATGATCCTCTAAAGAATGACTTTTGCAAGAGCAGGCTGTTAATCTAGCTGGACTCGGGCTGCAAACTCTGTCTCCCATGCAGTGTGTAGTTGCTAAAATCTCTGCTTCATTATCTCTGCTTCTACCAATGCTTTTCTGTTGTACTCACAAAGCCTCCCATTATATGTTGTTTGCTAGGAATCTAAGGATCTGAGAAAAATTTTCACAGAAATTTGGAGTTTACCTACTTCGCATTTTACTTGCAAGGATTTACCCCTAATTTTTGGCTGCTTGACCAGCCCCAAAACTGTCTCCTGAAATCTCAAGCCAACAAGGCAACCAGAACTATATTCTAATTAGGAAGTGTCCTCAAAAAAAGCCACAAACTTCCCATCTCACCTGTTGTAATCCACCTTTTTTTTTTTTTAAGATTTTATTTATTTATTTGACAGAGAGAAACACAGCTATAGAGGGAACACAAGCAGAGGGACTGAGAGAGGGAGAAGCAGGCTTCCTGCTGCAGAGCAGGGAGCTCGATGTGGGACTCAATCCAGGGTCTCCGGGATCATGACCTGAGCCAAAGGCAGTCACCCAACCAACTGAGCCACCCAGGCGCCCCCAGTAATCCACCTTTCAAAGTCAGGCCCTTCTCTACTAAGTCTCTACCTGCTTTGTGTCTCTCAAAAGGAACTGCAGATTGTTTGGGTTTTCTGTGTATGTTTACTTTTTATTCTGATTTTACATTGTTATCCCTAGAAGGAGTAAACCTATCAAAAAGCTACACAATTCCAAAAAGCTCTAAATTACACCAGGTATTTTAAATGGTTTATTTCTACAAACAAGAGATATGTCTTTATAATTCAAATAATCCACAATTTTAAATTACACCATCTCTGAACATCAAAAACATCAGTAAATCTTGAGATTTACAAAAAGAAAAGAAAAAGAAAACATAACCTCTGAGGAGTTAGCACTTGGAAAAAACAAGTGTATATTTCCTCTTTCTGCCTAGAGTTGCAGGAATATAGCCATATCAAAGTACTAATAAATAGCAAAAATAATAATAATAATAATCCAAAAAAGTATCTTCATTCTGAAGGGGGAAAAAATAATGTCATGATTTAATTAGAATGTGAAATTTCTCCAGTTTTCAAATTAATATTCCAGTTCAATAGAACTTTCTGCCTAGTGCAGCTCTGTCCAATAAAACAATGGAAATGTTTTATCTATGACTTATATGATAGCCACAAGACACAGGTAGCTCTTGGGCACTTAAAATGTGGCCAATGCTACTAAAAACTGACTTTTTTATTATACTTAATTTTAAGTAATGGAAATTTAAATAGCCACATGTGGCTAATGTGTACTGCGCTGAACTCTACAGGTATAGTGCAAATGAAGCAGACGAGAGATTATAATCAAGAGCAGATAGAATTCATTTGTGTCATTATTTTTTTTTTTTTTTTAAAGATTTTATTTATTTGACAGAGAGAAACACAGCCAGAGAGGGAACACAAGCAGGGGGAGTGAGAGAGGGAGAAGCAGGCTTCCCGCTGAGCAGGCAGCCCGATGTGGGGCTCGATCCCGGGTCTCCAGGATCATGACCTGAGCCGAAGGCAGTGGCCTAACCAACTGAGCCACCCAGGTGTCCCCATTTGTGTCATTATTTTAATGTGGCTTAATAAGTCAAAGAAATAAAGAATGTGGTGATTTCATAATATAAAGATACTTAATCATCTCTCACTATACCATTTTCTCCTACAACATTAAATAGCATTGGTACCGCTGCTTTGTCTGAACCATATTTTTAGGACCAAAGAGCAAATGACCAGAAAGAAACATGACAACATGAACTTATTAATAAATTAAACATTTTATGTTGTAGATTATGTAATAACTATGGCCGCCAAGCCAAGTTGAAACTCACCTATAGTACACTTGATTTATTATGGTACATATGTTTGTAAAATAGAGTCACATCTTACATGGAGGTAAGGATTCCAACTAAAGTAAAAAAACACCCTTGAAAAAAGAAACCTTTTATATCTACCATAAAATGAAGCATAGTACTAACTCATAATCAATTCACTCCAAACTATGTTTTCTCCAAAACTGGAAATAAGGTTCCCGAGGCTGAACAACGGATGGTATGATGGTCTAATATTGAGCTGCAATGCCGTGTGAATAGGATTTCCTATACCTAGACTCCCAAGACCCCCACTCAGAAAGGAGTGGTATCTTGCTCAGAGAATCAGGGACTGGGACATTTTAAGAGCCAACTCACCTCTCGTCGTACTGTTACCCCTTGGCGACACTCAAGTGGAAGAGGAGACAGGGTACATTGCTCTGAATTATTATAATTCTCTCTCTTGCTCTTTGTCTCTGTGTGTGTGTGTGTCTGTCTGTCTGTATTCATCATAAGTCCGCTCAGAAATTCATGTACTTGAATTTGAGCAACGTAAGTATGCCTACATGAAACTCCTTTATAATACCTTTGGGGAAATTATCAGTAAAACTTGATAGAAACCAAAGTTTTTGACCCTAAATGTTTATGTTTCTGTTACCCAGAAACTCAAACTGCCTCCTCCTTTAACCATAAAAGATAATAATTAAGGCTTTAGAATCTTCTTGGATTCACAGGGAAGAGAGTAAAACTGTTAGATCATCTCTCAGCACAAACAATTACCATCCAGAAGGACTGGCCAATTGGAGGCACATCCTAATTAAGGTATCAACACGAATTGTCTGCCATCCTTCTGGTCTTAGAGTACATTTAATCTGACATGTTTCCCCTCTGTGTATATATCTATTCTAGTGCCTATTGGAATTATCAGAGTTACCCAAATGTTGAAGTTACTTCCATGCTAGAGCAGAAATACATAGAAGCCTTGATTACCATTACTGATCTCTTTAGGGAAGTCTTGGTGTATAATAAAATAGTTCCAAATACATTAGGAAGATAGAATACAAACTTTATCATTTCATTATGTTTAACCCATTCTAAATAGCAGTGTGTGGTATTTATTTGTAAAAGACTATCACATGAATGATTTTGCCCTCCTTGATCAATTTACTTTTTCAGTTTTTCCTTATGGAACTAACAGCATTAACACTACCAGCACCAAAAGTACCAAGTACTTTACACACCATATAAAGTCATGACCTTGACCTTCAGAAAAACACCATTACTCTTCATGCATGAGTCCTTTTGAATCTTAAGTTGAACCCTTTATCAAAAGTACTTCCCTACATCGACTAGAACTGGTTGGTTGACTATATTATTTGATAAGAAGAGTTGCATTTTTATTTGAGGATGGGATGATTTCTCACTTTGAATTATTGCTTGGTTTTCTTCCCATACAATTCCATTTTGAGCCACTTGTGCATGTAAATTGCCTTATTTATTACCCAAAGATCAGAGTCCTATCGTTTGTGGGTTTTCTCCATTCCTTCAATGTTATGTGACTTATCCCCACAAACTGATTTTCTGAATTTCGACTCGCCTTTGTTTCTACCTATTAGTCATTTTGCTTTTCTATCTCTCCAGTGTTAGATTGCCATGGTGCCACGTTTGAAACATGTTGCTTTCATTTCTCCTGTTATCATCCATAGTCTGAGATCCTATACATTTAGAAAATTGCTTTCTATTGTTGATCTACCTTTTTTCCACAAGTCCTCTGTGATTGGACATATTCACCTGGCAGTGAGTGGGTGCCTGGGTGGCTCAGTTGGTTAAGCGACCGCCTTTGGCTCAGGTCATGATCCCGGAAACCCGGGATCGAGTCCCACATCGGGCTCGCTGCTCGGCGGGAAGCCTGCTTCTTCCTCTCTCACTCCCCCTGCTTGTGTTCCCTCCCTCTCTGTGTTTCTCTCTGTAAAATAAATCAAATCTTTAAAAAAAAAAAATGCAGTGAGTAACTGGAGAAGACTTTCATGGAGTCAGAACTGCTCCTCTCGCCCAGCCTCTCTAGAGTGTTCTTGCTCTGGGAAAATGCCTGCATTCCTGCCCAGTTTGTTCTGACCATCTTGTGTCCCCCACTCTTTGCACGCAGACTGGTCATAGAGCTGGAGATGTGGAAATCTCAGGTTAGTGAGGACGCCGCAGTGGTTTTTGAATCACATTGGATTTTTTTTACAAAGTCAAATGTATCTTTATTTTCAAGTCCTTTTTTTTTTAAGAACTCAAAAGATGTTTTGATGTATTATCTTACATATCCTACATCTCTCTTTGAGGAGAGAGCGACGGTGATGGGTAGAGGTAAATAATGTAAATAGTGTCCCATGTCAACTGGAAAACCCATCATCACATTCTTTCTCTGTGGAAGTCATCTGACACAATAAATCTTGCCAAAAGGGGCCACTAAAATTTGTCAGTTGATCCAATGGGTTTACCTTTTTTTAAAGATAGATTTATTTATTTATTTATTTATTTATTTATTTATTTATTTATTTATTTATTTACCAGAGAGAAGGAGAGAGAGAGAGAGAGACCACGCAGCAGGCAGAGGGAGAAGCAGGCTCCCCACCAAGCAGGCAGCTCGATGCAGGGCTCGAACCCAGGACCCCGGGATCATGACCTGAGCCGAAGCAGAGGCTTTAACCCCCTGAGCCACCCAGGTGCCCCCAAGGGATATACTTTTGAACGCCAGCTGCAAGCCAGGCCACAGAGGTAAAACAGCACGTGGGCATTGCCGAAGTTCTTCCCAGGCACGCCATGGACAGGAGGCTGGTAGAGGGAGAGCACAGGAGTCAGACACGGTCACTGCTTCGCAGAAGCATCAAAAGATCAGACGATGATCCCGGAGGTCCAGACAATACAGCTTCAAGGAGTCTGGTGACCTACACTCACTCCCTAAGCAGCCAAGCTGATGAGGATTCTGGGAGCTTTATAAGAAAATCAGTTAGGGTTGAGCGACTGCCTTCGGCTCAGGTCGTGATCCCGGAGATCCGGGATTGAGTCCCACATCAGGCTCCCTGCTCGGTGGGAAGCCTGCTTCTCCCTCTCTCATTCCCCCCTGCTTGTGTTCCCTCTCTGGCTGTGTTTCTCTGTCAAATAAAAAAAAAAAAAAATTTTAAAAAATAAAGAAAATCAGTTAGAAAAGAGTCCCTCGTCCTCCCAAATACACAAACAGCAACAACATTCACAGATCTTTAGACCTGCGTCTGCACCACAAAAATGCCATGAAAATGATATTATTGGAGTTGGTTTTTCTGAGAATTACAGCTCAACTAAATGACTTGCTATCTCTCTAACTCCTGATTATTTACTTAGCCATCCAGAATTGCTTTCCCCATAGAATTGTTATAAAGATTAAATGAGATAGTGCTTATGACACGCGTAGGCTAAGAGCCTGATAAATGAGCATTGATCGTACAGACAGTGCTGGGAGTAACAAGGGCTGTTTCACTCCTACCATCGAGGTGAAGAGAAAAGGCTCATGCGTCAGGGACCCAGGAGCTGAAAAGTGCAAAGTGACAATGGGCTTTTTATACCTTGTCACAGACAAGTCAGAAGCACTTGGTGCTTTGCCGTGCAGCGCAGAGAGTTAAATTATGAACCTGGGATGGGATCCAGGAGGTGAGGCTAGAGGTAAATAGTGTCCCATGTCACTAGAGGTGGAGGAGAAGGAGCAGAAGGCTGATTTTGGCAAAGGAACCATGACCATGATGCAAAGCTGAGGGGAGCGGCATCCAGGGCTCCCTAGAGAGGACAACATCCTGACTGGCAGACGATATCTCTGCTTGTAACCTGTTCCCCCAAGAGCTTGTCCCCAACGCATGAGTTCCAGGCCAACGGTCCAACTGGGGGTCAAGTGGAGTTCAGACCCCCTCCTTTGCTGCTTGGGCTAACTGGGGAGTACCCGACCTTTACTGGGGGGAGGCTCCATGTGGTAGAGGGGTAGGGGATGGGTGGAGTCTTCCCTCCAAATAACAAGGACTATAGCAAAGACATTGTTTTAAAGGGAAGTAAATGATTCTAGGTGTTTCCATAGCTCCCATGTTGAAGACCTCTCAGAATCACGACAGGTGGCAGATTATTTGTGTAACAATCCTTAGGAAGGTACCGATAGTTATGCGCACTGAGCAGGCAGGGACCATGCAGGAGAGTGCATTACACCCTTGGCCTCTGGTCCAGCCATTCGTAGGTCCTCCATAGAGCTAGGTCTGACCATGGCCAAGTGCGTTCATCTGCATTTCCCCATCGGGACTAGTGTCTTTGTATTAAGGCTTGAAATCGCTTTCACGAAGCTAATGAACGATAAGAAAAGCAATCGTTTAGAGCCAAGAAAACAAAGTCAAGTCAAGAGGACGGCCAATACTTAAATGTAAGTCATCGCTGGATATTTTAAGACACACTGTGCTACCAGAACATTTCTTGTTGTTCCTTAATTAAGCAACGATGCAGGGAGGACAGAAAGCTTGCGGTCTACTCTTACTTGGATAAAAGGAAAAGCTCTTAGGCGCCAAGTCTCCCTAGTCAAGAAGTGTCATGTCAATGAAGTTAACTGTGGAGAATAAAGTATTTTAACTTCAAATTGTCATTCAAGAAAGAATTTTGAGTACTCCTTTAAAAAAAATTGGCAGTTGTCATTTAATATATGATGTGATCTAAAAGCATATTATTTTTTAATGTTACCTAGGAGATTTCATCAGCTTCATGACATTCTTAATCTTTGGTATAATTGTCTAAATTGATAGAACATCTTTTATTAAACCGATAGAGACACATCCTGCCCTTTTATAAGTCAAGTAAACAGGTGTGATTATTCAGGGCTCTGACTTCTCACTTCTTTTGTCTCCCCCTTTTTTTCTCCTCCCCAACCGTCCTAAAAGTTTCTGATCATGATAAAAGTGACACAGTGTTAAAAGATAAGAAGCAGCCAAATTATCTTCTCCCTGACCTTTATAGTTTCCAGAACAAGTAGTTTCTGTTAGCAACACAGTTCAAGCTTTTTCTTACAAAAGATACCTGGCATTGTGCCGTAAGAAACATTTATTGTTCCTGATAAGGGAAGTTATTAAGCTCTCATCTTTGCTCAGAAAAGCATTTCGCCAAAATAAAGTTGGCGAATATTTCAGAACTCCTGAGGAAAAATCTGAAAGAAAAGAACCGCGCGCACACACACACACACACACACACACACACACACACACAGAATCTAAGTTACATTTTCGTCCAGTGCCCAGTGAGTTCTAGAACTCTGACTTCGCCTTGTCGCAACAAGTAAGATGGGTTTCAAGGATTGTTCTCGGCAGCCTTTCCATACAAGCGGCACACTGACGTGGCTGAAGTCTGTATTAAAAGTAAGTTTTGTCCAAAGGATGATTGGGGGAAGGTGGACAGAAAACCGACGCAGAGTTCAAATCATCTAGGACGTGAACCGTACTTGAACCTTGAAAGCTTGAAAGCTGGTTGTGGCTGAGATTGAGCCGTTCAGAGTGTGCTGTCATCTCCTTCCGAACCCGAATCTGTGCATTTTCATCAACATGTTTGCTCAGAAAGGCGGGGCGGGGCTTCCCAAGGCTTATCCGCTGGTGGTCAGGTGCCTTCATCAGTTTTTTCCAGGCCTTCAAAACAAACAAGCATGATCTACGGAAAGTTGCAAGTTGCAGAGTGTGCAACAACACGACGCTGTTGTCGCTGATTCTCAGGGACACAATGGCCTTAAAGGCCAAGTCATAATAAAAACCTCCTCCCTGTTACCAAAACCTGGGGGTCGCTCCTGCACTGTTTTTGGCTGGCTGGAGGTAGAGCGTATAGTCAGGGAAAAGGCGCAGAGTGTATCAGAGCCACATAAAAGGGAGCGTGCATTTACAAATAATAAGATTCATTAAAGAAAATAATAGAAGAGGCAGTAATAGTCATTAACTCCAGAATTCATAACTTCAGATTTCTCGTTCACAATAAGCTTTGTGATATGCCACAGTTTTTAATAGCCTAGCAGCTTTTTAAAATTCTTTTCTTAAAAGAGGACCGGCTTGGAATGCTAGAACATCCAAGTACACAGAAAAGACTGGCTTTACTGACCATTTCTTTGTGTTTGGGTATATATTTCTGTATGGCATAATATTTCCACTTGCACTAGATTCCTGGCATGAAAATGTTTATTGCGCTCATTAGCTAAGAGGGTATCGGCACTGGTCCAATGAACACAGATCTGCCTTCTGATTTCAGCCATTAAATTGCAATGGGATTCACAGGCTTAACATTGTGGGTGTGAGGATAATAAAATGGAGCTCCATCTTTAGCCCAGTTACCATGGATGCAGTTAAAGGTCATGGGGCCAGCTGCTAACTAGTTGCCTTTTGAGCTGTGCTTCCCCTCCTTGCTCTGTGTTTCCCAGCACTTCCGTTCCTTTAGGTCTGTCGCCGAATACCTTCACCTTCTTTGGTGACACACTAACCTCTTCTTTAAAAACCACAGGCTCCCTCTTTCCAAGACAATGGTTGCCATGGATCTCCTCTTTTATTTATGTCTTATAGATGCAATATAGAATCAGAAGGCAAAGGCCTTAATAAAAACACGAATCGCTGTTGCTTCGGCACCCTAAATTACTTTCTCATTTTCTGCACAGCGCTCTGCATTCCCAACCCCACCCCCACCCCCAAAAAGTAGAGTGAATTCCCATCTCCGTTCAAACTGGTAATGGGTTCAGGCACTGATGCATTCACAACGTGAAACATCAGCTTCTTCTTCATTCGGCCCAAAGTCCTAGGAGTTAATTCCCTGTATTGCATGAGGTGTCAGGGTAATTACCGCTGATCAGCCCTGTTTCCCCGCGCACTGCCCAGCTTCGCGGGCCCCCTGTTTATTGATGCACCGCCACATCATCGCAGCGCCTCCATTCAGCCAAGCTTCTTAATCGAAAGGGTTTGGACAATGTCGGATTTTCAAAGAGAAGAAGTGGAGAAAGAAATTAAAAGTAGCCAAGCAAAATAAAGTGCATAGTAAGAAACCTGAATGCTCTACAAAATATTTCCTGATGTCAACACTTCGTTTCGAGAGATTTTAAAACTCCCATTCATGCCCAAAAGAACGTACTGTGAGCCTTTCCTTGGGCAACCTAACTGCACGATCACATTTTGAAATACTTGGAGGACGTGGAGCTTAAACACACACACACACACACACACACACACACACACACTTTTGGAAAGTTTATTGTTTTTTGTTCTATTTAGGTATGTCTCAACTCTGTGGAGTTGTATAAGCCAGAATACAAAGAAACCCCCAAAAATGTTGTGCCCCTCTGTTTTAAACATACATTTATATAACTTGTCATTTCATAAAAATAAATTGAGTATTATATGAGCCAAATGTTTCAATTCCACACAAGAGTGGTTTCTGGGACTCTTGGCAGAATGCCACTACATTCATTTTTATTTCAAACACAATGTGAAGTCTTTAATTTTAATATACTTTGTAACTATAATGGTTATAAGGCATATACTGTATTAATTCATCCTCATCTTTTTCTGGTCCTGGGCAGATTTCACCGAGGAACAGAAAGATTCATTGATTTCGTGTATCTTCCATACTTTAAAGTATCTTGGAAGGAAGTGGTGGGGGCCGGGGTGTTGGCAGAGCTGGGAGAAAGAATTCAGAGCTGGGCACCTAGAGATCAGCGCCCTGAATGATGCCACTGACTTTGGCGTATTATCCTTCCATGTTCCCCAGTAGAGAGGAGACTAGAAGACCCGTCTGCCGCCTGGGGCTCCTCCCCAGCTCCTGAGCCCCTGGGCTTCTCCCTCGGGAACCAGCTCTCAGCCTCTGATAGTCCCAAGGGAGAGGAGCGTCAGCTGATGGGAACCTCTCTTTAAGTGCCCCATGTGATGGCAGCGTAGTCCTGGGCCAGATTCTTCCCATAGCTCCTTTATCCTCTGGAACTCCACTAGCCAACAGTCAGAGAAGGAGCAGGGACAAGAACACCAGGAGATCCTGGCCCCGTTTAATCCGAGAGAGTCTGCCAGAAAAAAAGGAGACACCGATGCCCAGTTTAAGAGGCACCAGAGTGGCAACAACAAATACATATGTAAATCTATCAATCCCCAGGGAGAGTCTCGAGGTTTCAGAGCGACCTCGGTAGCAGAGTGGTATTTCTTCATTAAAAGGGCTCGTGGAGGGGGCGGCGGCGGAGAAAAGTCATTTTCCTAAGCCCTGTGACTGTCTTCTTGGGGACACCAGAAAGAAAAAAAAAAAACGTTTCCAGCGCTCGGGGAGACTTGAGCTCTCCTCTTCCTCTTGCCACACTTCTAATCAGAGAATTTCTTCCTGTGCCTTGTTTACTGTTGATATTTTCTGGCTGATTGGAGAGGAATGACATTTTGACAATTTAGTGTAGCAGTAAGCACTGTACAAACAAAAGGTGCTGATGAAAACTGGAACCCATTATTATGTAAATGACGGCTGAGTAACACAGAATCTGTCTCCCAGTCACCATCATTGAGACCAGTTTTACTCAATGATAATAATTTTCATGATTGCAGACTTCAGAGTGATCAGAAATATGCTTTCGCTGTTGCATTTATCTACTGCTGGTACTTGACCCTTAATTAAATTCTGAAACTTTTTTATATAATAAAGTAAAATACAGCTGACACTTCCGCTCAAACAAAGAGGCTCAAACACAGAGCTACCAAATAAGATAAAGGTATTTCAGACTTACCTCGCTGTATTTATAGTAAACATGGATTGTACAGTGTATTTGGAAAGCCAGCTTAAAGTTTAAAATGCAGATGCGTGTTTTCAAGTAATTTCAATTCCGTACTTGGGCGCTGCTCTGCTTCAATGATGCTAAATCTTTGCGAGCTCATCTTGGACACGTCATAATAGAAAAAAAAAATCTGTTTGAAAGACATGTAAATGTGCTCTGAAAATAAGTTCCGTGAATTCTTTAAATCACCCGTCTTAATATCTAGACTATTCAAAGCGAGTCTTCAAAACTATGCCACTTACTGAGATCCACACAGCTTTGGGGAGTCTGCATTGAGTTGTGTAAAGGGGTATTTTCTTCATAAATTTGTTCTTGTCTTAAAAGGAGAAAGCCAAGGCAAATTTTAAAGCAGCATTTTGGCTTCAATGAAAAATTGATTGGCTAAAACAGATGTCAAAGTGAAAAATACAAAGAGCCACGCATTATGCAAGTATCAGCTGTTTCTTTAAGAATGGCTGACAGTGGGACACACTTTGGCTAATGTGTTCTTATTCTCTTGAAATCCGCCTGATGCCCCAGAGCACTTATTTACCTTGGAGTTCCCTCACTCTCAGGGGTGTGGGGGTGGGGGAAGATCTTCATTTTGAATATGTTAATAAGTAACAGTCCGCTGAAAGGGGGCGATTGTAGGAGCCTGTTTCTTAATATTTCCTTAGATATAACCCTTTCTAGCCGGGCGGCTGGCAGAGCCAATGAGCTAAGAAGGTAATTACTTAAGTGGATTTCAGGAAGAGTAGAAAGATGATTGTGCCACATTAAATAACAATTGTGTCCTTAATGATGTGTTGGGCTCTAATGCAAACATCCCTCTGCCATCTCTGGCCTGGGCTCCAGCCTACCTTCCTAATGACTCCTGGGGCTTTCTGTCCCCTTGCCGCGACTCGGAGCTTTCAGAGCCTATGTAAACACCAAGGGAGCTGGTGTATTTTTTCAGACTGCGGTGCCTGCAGCTGCGTGGTCATTGATAAATTGTCTATGAATTGCTGAAATACTTCATATGAATATAGACATTGTTGGGGCTTTGTAGCTTGGAAAAAGGAAGAAAGAAATGAACTTGACAGAGGAGAATGCATGTCTGGAGCTCAACTTTCCGGAGGGCTCGTTCTTTGTCAAGGCCCTGTTTATAGGGAAACCGGCAGGATGGTCCCCAAAAAGGGGGAGGAGGATGGGAATGCAGTTTAAGAAACTGAAGAACATGTGGTTTCGCACTGAGGTGTCTCTCTGCTACGGCAGCAGGAAATAACATTACAGCATACGAGATTCTATTCCTTTGGAATATAGAGTGTTCTGAGCATCTGTATCCTCTCCATTTGCGTAGGGACACCAGTGAAGGGACACCATAATAAGTATATCCAATATCTGAATGAGGACTCACATCAAGTGCTACCTAGGCTGAGAGGAAGAATTTTCACAGTGACATAAACTTGGGGTGGGGGGAGAATGAAAAGGTTAATTAGACCATGGCTATAAATTTTCTTGACTGCTCTTGGGTGCTATTAGAATGACTATTTCCCCTATAGCCCGTAATAGTATCTCTTTGTAGACACGCACATTGAATCTTTATAAGATCGTTTATTTCCTGGCGTTAAAATTAATAAATCTGATTTCAAATGATAGGATTCAAATGAAAAGGCACAAAATGCAAAAAACAATTCAAGCGTGGAGAAAGAACTTTGCACTAAATCCTCTTTGATTAGCAATGTACCCATTTCATAGAATGAAGAAATAAGATCTTTAAGGTCAGGAAATCTGAAACTCGCTGTAGATTAAATATACTGTGGGAGTTGAAATGAGCAAAACTCTTACCTATCACCATTTGTGTTTGTTTTTTGTTTCATTCAAGGAACGAAGAAACCTGGATCAGAGCAGATTATTGAAATGGACACAGGAGAGCCTTGATCTCTAGCTCATGTTGAAAGACGCGGTGGTATTATTCCTGGATCAGACTTTGGGGATAGCTATCACAAATTCAGATTCAGTGCCTGAATGAAACACCTGTGATATGCCAAGCATTTGCAGATAGAACATCACTGCCCCTGAGCATGAGAAGAGAGAAGGATACCTTTCCTGGGTCCTGTAGAAGGACCCACCAGGCATTGCCTTGATGCTTCCTTCCTGCTCCCAGCAGTCTGAGAGGGAACATCAGACCCCACAAGAAGCTGTAACACCCCTTCTCCCCCACTTTCCCAGAGCCTTGGGTCTACCCAGGTCGGACTGACTGCAAAGCAAGACTTGTTTACAGCATGGATATGATCCAGGGAGTAACAGAGACCGGTCAACGCTGAAATCCAGTCACAATAACAGAACCTTGACACAGCCGTGCAGGCAGCTGGAGAGGGAAGTCATGCAACAAGACGAATGGTAACAGAGGCCACCGCTCATCTCCATCCTCCTTTCCCAAACCAAGTGTGGCCGTTCTCTAAGCTCACGTGAGCGCTATAGGCTCCTCTCGTACCAGACTCTGAGCACTCTAGTTACTCTGCAAGTGTTTGCCCTGGAACTCTACACGGTTCAGTACTGTGTGCCCATTTTACAGACAAGAGAAATAAAACGCATTTGTCTGATGCTATAAGTGAATTATATAGCTGGAAATGGGAGAAAAGGCACCGACAGCGGTGGGGGCTGCCTGCTTCCTGTCCCGCCTTCGTCGTCTCCACGCTGGATTCTGAAGGCAGCTTCCTGCCTTTGTCTGTTCTGATCATTTCAGAGACATTCTCAGCTAGGAGGAACCAAGTGATACACAACACACTAACTACCCTGGAATACCTTCGACCCCCCCCCTTTACTTAAAGCGGAACTCCATCTGAATAAGAACTAATTATTTAAGTTTCTTAGGGGTCACACTCTTCCAAATGTTTCACGTATATTAACTTCTCAAAACCACCTTACAAGTTAGGTAATATTACATTCATTCCCATTTTACAGATGAGAAAATGAGCCACCAGGATAAGTGACTTAGCATGAGACCATGTAGCTGGAGAGGGGGGGACCAGGAGCTGACCCACAGTGTCTTTCCTCAATCTTCACTGAAAGCAGTGAAGTCAGGTCAGAGTGAACGATTTCGGACCATGGGCAGTGTGGAGGTATTATGAATGAGCTGAAGTATCTATTCCTTCTAATACAACCCAGCCAGATACTTTTATTTTCTCAAGATACAGGTAGGGAATTCACGTTACTGTCCACAGAATTTGCCTCCTACCCTCGGAATGAAATACAATAAAATACAGGCTTGGTCCCAGTGATGTCTACCCTCGTATATATCATATTTAATGTGTTTCTGTATTATAGCTAAATTTATCATCTAACATTTTGATGCCAATGAGCCAATTCACATGAAAGACCCTTGCAAAAAAATTTATTCTCAAAGCACTTCAGGAAGAGACATAAAAGTAATAATAAAATATCAGAGGAAGTTATAAATGACAGTACTCACCCAAAACATTTGCAATAGCAAACTTTTCCATCCCTGAGTGATTTCTGAATTTCTTCGATAGTGCCATATACTTTTCTTAACACGGCCCAGTGCCCCCTGCACTTTGCAGAGCACGTGACAATGTTCCTTCTCCCTCGCCACCTTTTGCCTCTTTCCCACAAAGTTCTCTGCCACAGAGATTACCCCTCGCTTCAGGAGCTGGCTGGCCACTAGCTTCTGTGTGCCCTCAGCCCCCTTGGGTGGTCCAGCACCTTCCCAATCAGAACGCAGGGTCCATATGATGCTGTCTGTTCCCATATGACTGGGGATTGCAGTGTATACATATTTACTGAGCTGCTACTATGTCCCCAACATTGAGCACTCCCTGGCTCTCCCTGGAGCACTCACAGAGATTTCAGAACATCCCTTTTTTTTCTAATTTTATTTTTTCAGTGTTCCAAGATTCATTGTTTATGCCCCACACCCAGTGCTCCATGCAATAGGTGCCCTCAGTACCCACCACCAGCCTCTCCCATCCCCCCACCCTCTTTCCTCCAAGACCCTCAGCTTGTTTCTGTGTCCAAAGTCTCTTGTGTTTCATTTCTCTCCCTGAATTACCCTACTTCCCATTTCCTTTCTTTCTCCTTCTGTCCTCTATATTCTCCCTTATGCACCACAAGTAAGTGAAACCATGTGATACTTGACTTTCTCTACTTGGCTTATTTCAGCATAATCTCTTCCAATCCAGTCCATGTTGCTACAAAAGTTGGATACTCATCCTTTCTGATGGAGGCATAGTATTCCATTGTATATATGGACCACATCTTATTTATCCATTCATCTGTTGATGGGCACCTTGGCTCTTTCAGTTTGGGGATTGTGGCCATTTCTGCTATGAACATTGGGGTACATATGACCCTTGTTTTCACTACATCTGTATCTTTGGGGTAAATGCCCAGTAGTGCAATTGCAGGATCATAGGGTAGTTCTATTTTTTTTTTTAAGATTTTATTTATTTGACAGAGAGAAACACAGCCAGAGAGGGAACACAAGCAGGGGGAGTGAGAGAGGGAGAAGCAGGCTTCCCGCCGAGCAGGGAGCCCGATGTGGGACTCGATCCTGGGTCTCCAGGATCATGACCTGAGCCGAAGGCAGTTGCCTAACCAACTGAGCCACCCAGGCGCCCCAGGGTAGTTCTATTTTTAATTTTTTAAGGAATATCCACACTGTTTTCCAAAGCAGCTGCACCAACTTGCATTCCTACCAACAGTGTAAGAGGGTTCCCCTTTCTCCGCAGCCTCTCCAACACTTGTTGTTTCCTATTGTTAATTTTGGCCATTCTGACTGGTGTAAGGTGGTATCTCAGTGTGGTTTTGATTTGAATTTTCCTTATAGCTAGTGACGCTGAACATTTTTTCATGTGTCTGCTAGCTATTTGTATATCTTCTACAGAGAAGTGCCTCTTCATGTCTCTTGCCCATTTTTTGATGGAACAGCCCTCTTTTGAATAGAGTGAGAGACCCTCTCTGGCCTGAGGCTCCCTTGAGGCTTCTGTGACACTGCATCTAACGGAAATGCAAACAGGAGCCCTGAACTCCATCTAAGCCATTTTACTTCCTTACACAATGGAGTTCTCTATCTGGGTTCCTAGAAGCAGGCCCAGAGATGGAATTTACAGTGTGTATGTGTGTGTGTGTGTGTGTGTGTGTGTGTGTGTGTGTGTGTGCGCGCACGGGGGTGGGGGTTTTAAAGGGACCAAGAGGTGGGAAGGAAGGGAATAAAGTCCGACTAGGCCAATGGAGAGGCTGAGCTGCCTTGAAGAATCCACTAACTCCCAGCTGACCTTGAGGAGCTCTGGAGCTAGAATGGCCCTTCAAAGTTGCCCCAAGGCGGAGCAAGGGGATAGAGCTTTTTAAACTCCCCATCAACTGACCACGGATATGGGATGTCCCAGGAAGAGATGTGATCTGGGGCAGAGCAGCTCTCTGTAGCCAAGGAGATTTCCAGAGAGGCTGATGGTTGAGTGCCATGTGCTAGCACCGTGCCCTTCCTAGCCAGCAGAATGAGGGGGATGCAGGAAGCACAGGATTATGTCCACTAGACTCTCCGTATCTTAAGCCTGGAATCCCGGGCTATCTATATCACTGAATGGGAAGCAAAAGATGTCCAGAGAATTCACAGTTCTCAGAAGCTTCAAGTTCATGTACACTCACTATAGGGATGGCTCCTACAAGGTCCTGGATGGCAGGTCATCTAGCTTCTATGTGGACACTTCTAGGGACGGAAGTTCATTGTTGGGAAGCTTCAGATGTTGCACAGTTTTTCCCAATATGGAGCCGAATCTTCCAGGTAGAAACTGCTCTTCAAAAATAGCAATCGTATTGACAAGTTATTGGCCATGTAGCGAAACTATGAAAGACTAGTATGTTTGAGCAGCTCCAACTGGACCAAGGACTGAAATAATGGAGCAGGTATTTATTCATTTTTTTAACTTATTCTACAGTCTCTTCTCACAGAATAGTCAGAGTGATCTTTTCTAAACAGCGATCACATTAACTATGTTCTATGCTCAAACTCCTCTACTTGGGCCTTGCCCTGGCCTCTAAGTCCCCTCCCTTCCAGAACCTCCCCACCTACCTGACACCATCCCCTCAGCCACTTTGCTCTTTTTACAGATATGCAGACTGCCTCGTTCTGCCTCAGGCCTTCGCACTTGCTGGGAACTCTTCCCTTAATGCACGTCTCCCAGACTTTTGCAAGGCTCCTCCATTCAAATGCCAACTTCTCAGAAAGGCTTCCTGAGGCACCCCTCCTCAGAAGAGCTCCTCACCCTCAGGACCCCTCCTTCTGCTTGCTTCTTCCGCATAGCCCTTACTCATTCCAACTGTGTGTGTTGAAGTTTTGTTCACCACTGTATCTGTAAGCTACTAGAACAATGCCTGGCACACAGGAGCCTTAAGTCCATATTCGTTGAGTGTGAACGTAAATGGAGAGAACAGTGAACAAATAGAACGTTGCCCCAAAGTTCCAGACAATGCAGTTGCTAAGTTACAAACATTTTCAAGGAGGGGCTAAGACTAAATCGCAACTAAAAGAAAACCATTCAATAAACAGAGTACAGACATTTACTCTTCTGAGTTATAGTCAATGAAAGAGAATTTCAATCCCACTTCATAAATAGGCACCATATTGTAAATTCCTCCTTGAGTCCAGGGACCAGGATTCAGCCCTGTTTTATTCCGTAAAGCTCCTAGCATGGCACCTTGAATATATTAGGCACCCACTCAATGTTTGTTGAACTTCATTAAGTTCGCGTATCAATAAGCCTTGTCATTAAAACCAAGACTTTGGTCACCTGATGCTGTCAAGAACTAACAGAGAAGGCTAGCCTGTTTCAAGTATCATTACATTTTTTCTTCATCATCTTTAATAGCGTTAGACCAGTGCACCAATTTTATTCAATCTGTTTGTAGACATAGAGTTAGGGAAAAAACATTAAATATTGCATTGCTATTTAAGAGAACTTGCTAACTTTCCGAGGAATGAAAGGCCCATTCAGTGGAACTCAGAAGGACTAGCCCATAAACAACATTTGCGGAGTGGGCCCTGCGCTCAGCCCTGATCCAGAGGAATGCCCAGGACACACTTTGCTGTTGGAGGGAAGCTGTGTGGGGAGTTTGGCTGGCTGCCTTTATTTTAGTTTGGTAAACCACCCATTCTGCCTCCTTAGGAGAAATTGGTACCATGTCTTGAAGCAAATAAATGACTAACCCTGATTCTCCCCTATAGAGTACATGGTTCACCAGGAATGCCAGGAGAAGCAGGCCCTTTAGCACTAGCTGGCATCCCTCCCACCACAACTTTGGGATATGTTGGCAACGAGGGTAGCTGGTCGACAATGGTGGGACTCACAAGCCAGAGAGGAACCAAAGCGGAGCATCCTATTCATGTTACAAATGTTCTACCCCCATTCGGCACTGCATCTGGGCCAAATCTCCCATCACCAACAGTTTGGGGGGAAATGAGGAGAGGAGGGAAATAGAGGGGACAGGACGAGTAGAACAGAGTAAGACTGACCTGAAGGCAGCCACGGGCTCTGGGTGTCCTTTTCTTCTGTAAAGCTGTGAGCCATCCTAAGGAGACATTTCTTTTTTTTAAATAATCTCTTTTTTTATTTTAATAAAAGTAATCCATTATTTTCTTTTTTTTAATTTACGTGGTCAACACCTGCACATAAAGGCTGGATAAAACCGTTTGCAACCCGACTACATGCAGATCTGTGCTTGTTAATCTTTTCACATGGATGATCCTGATATCTTTTTCCTCTATAATACAATGAATGTCTATCAACTAATAATCAACAGTTAACCATTTAAGAATTCTGCAATTTGGGCGCCTGGGTGGCTCAGAGGGTTAAGCCTCTGCCCTCAGCTCAGGTCATGATCTCAGGGTCCTGGGATCGAGACCCACATCGGGCTCTCTGCTCGTCAGGGAGCCTACTTCCTCCTCTCTCTCTCTCTTTCTCTGTCTGCCTCTCTGCCTACTTGTGATCTCTCTCTCTGTCAAACAAATAAATAAAATCTTTAAAAATAATAATAATAATTCTGGGATTCTATAGTACACCAGGGAACAATCACTGTACCATGGCATTGCTTTAGATGCTCTTTGGTCCATTCATTCAATGAGTACTTTTTAGGTACCTACTATGTTCCAAGAAGTAGTCTACAAGCTCATGATACAGAATGAAAGATATTGTCCTTGTCCTCAAGCAGGTCAAAATGAGACAGAAAAGTAATTACAGTTCGGTGAATTATAATTCAGTGTGTAGGAGCGTCTTGCTTAGCCAGAGACGGAGATTTTTCAAAATCCATGATAAATGAACTCAGTATCGATGAGTAGGAGGCAGCTAATAGGGAAAGGCCTGGATGTGCAAAGCCATGGCTTTGAGCGTGAACACCGTGCGTTTGAGGAATAGTCAGGAGATCAGATGAGCTGGAACAGCAGAGGCAGAAAACGAAGTAGGGGATGTAGGGAATGGATCCTGCTAAAGAATATGGAGCTCATCAGGCATGTGAGTCAGGAGGATTCTGACCAACCCAGATTGGCATTCACTAAAATGACTCCGAGCCCAGGTGGTAAGAGGCTCTTAGAGGACCCAGACAGAGGGAAGCATGCTGGGGTCCATAAGGAGAAGGAGGCAGGTGGTGGGAAGGGGGTAGGTGGGGTAGGGGTCAGTGTCAGGGGTCAGTGTCGGGGGTCAGTGTGTGGGGCATAGGGGCTGTGAGCTAGCCTTCTGGGGGAAAGGACTGGTAAAAGCTGGGGCGCCCAAGTACCAGGATCAATGAAGAACCACACAGCCAAAGAAGGAAACGAAGTGGAAACTTAGTCACATGAACTAAACTCTACAATAGGACTTAGAAAAAAGTTGGGGCTTGGTGGTGATGCAGATGTTTGAGGCACAATTCCAGATAAACAGAACACCAGACGGAGGGAAGTAATACTGTTTTTCCCATTCTTGACTCCCCTCACAAAAGGTCCACCCTCAGAAAAAATACTGCATAAATGCTGTGGTCCCCGGGTCTTCCGTATTTCACTACTCATATCTTATCGAAACCCATCAAAAGAAATCTACTTCTCTCTTTCCCTCTGTGAGTGTGTGTAGGTGTGTGCGTACACACGCATGCATGGCCATGTGCACACGTGTGCTGTGTGGGTGTCTCCCACACACAAGCTCAAAGCTACTTTCTCTTTTCCCCACTGCTGCCAATTCTTAACTAGATTTCATAGGAAATAATCTTTTCCTGTTCTCTCTCATCCTGTGTTTCTTTTCTATTCCATATAGCAGTCTTAACTCTTTTTCCTGGAAAAAGACCTACCGTGACATGTCTGAACAGGGAAGGCTGGGGTGGGACAGGATGTAAGCTTGGAATAGTATTTAGAAACATTGCAGTCTTAAGTTTGCTTCAGAAGACACACACACACACACACACACACACACACACACACACACACCACAATCTGCAACCCCATCTTTTACATTAAGCCTATGTTTCCTCAAGCAATAGCATTCTAGACCAAACCTTAAAAATATTTCTTAGTTAATTTTATCACCATATCATTTTTCTATTTAGTCTAATTTACTGGCAAGGCAATAATACTTATATTTGGCTTATTATTTAAAGTACGTAGTTTTTTAGTCATGCAATTGCAATGGATTAGACACCTACAAGTTAGATCTAGAACACAGTATTATCTGTAGTACATTTTTGGGGCAAAATGTATGCTGAGGGTCCCAGCAGCAGATTTCAAAGTAGCATGTAGAAGTTAACCTGCTCATAATTTGAAGCTTTCTAAATAGAGGCAGATAGTAAATACGTCTTGATGGACTTTTGATGTACAATATAACTGTGTTATAGCTAAAGATATATAATGTTCCACGGCAGCATAAATGAGCACATTCGTGAATTAGCCATATGCTTAACATCATCTGCAAAAATCTAATCATTAGTTGAAGAAACTCTTACATCTGAATCAGAAAAATTTCTATACGAACATCGTGTGATAAACTTGGATCCCTGGAAAGAATGGCAAGATCTACCAAAGTCAAGCAGACTTCTGAATTCCAAACATAATTTTTACTTCCAAACATAATTTTATCTGCTAACGGCCACTTGTCAATAGTGCAGGATCTTGAAGCTAAACCAGATCTTACAAACAGAAATCAGAAGAAAGCATCATTAATCCCATTACAAACCTGGTTTTTTCCTACCATAGGCTAATCTTGAGGCATAAATATTATAAGCAGGAATTTAGAAAAACAGGTCCCAAAATATATTTTATAAAAGATTAGTGGCTCATAAAATGTTGACAGTTACTCTATTTTTTTTAAATGTCAGTTGGGTAGGTTTGGGCACGCGCTCTAGAACTTCTCAGAGGCTTTACCATGCTGCCGGGCACTGTGAACTTCTAAGGAAGGTCATCCTTTCTCAAATTTACTTGTGACTCAGCAACTGGTCGTAGAGCTTTCTTACTCACCAGGTAGGGAGCTAAGGATGAGAAGACCTTTCAAAAAGAGTGAGAATCCTGGTTGTTTCCAACTGCACTTCCTGCCTGAAACTGCTCTCAGGGTATCCAGGTATCCAAGAGGGATTTGCACAACTTTGTCACAAAAGCAAATCTGAGAAATCGGGGAGGGGGACAGAACAAGTAGCCACCATATCCCTTTCTTTCCAACAAATTTAAGGGAAAGGAGATAAAAATTAAGAAAAGTTTCCCAGGACGGCCATTTTTTTAAAAAGCATGGTGTTCCCAGAGGGGTGGGTGGGAACAGGGGAGAGGGCGAGCAGGGAATCTCTACAGCATCAGAGGTGACCTGAGGAGCCAACGTGACAGGTTGGTTGCCTCTAGCTAACGCACTGGCCACCGTACATTGGCAAGCGTTAATACCCAAGTGTTCAGGGACATCTTGGAGGGATGGGTCAGTTTAGACACAATGGGGGAAATCTCAGTCAACATTCATTGCAAACTGCCACAGAGAGCTGCCTTTCCCTCTGACAGCTAAGCCCTTATCACTCCACAATGGGGGCACTTTACATTTGGAATCAATATTTAATTCACTGATGCTAACCCTGAAAGCTGAAAGTACTGTCAGAGATGGCAAGGGGACTCTAAATTTATGTTTTAATTGGTTGGCCATTTCATCAAAAGGTAGACACGGTGTCTGTGGTTTAGAACTTTGAAATAAACCCTATATGAGAGGGGAAAAAAAATGCCGGGCACATAGACCCCATTCATGCACATGTTTATGATTTCTCTACCTGTGAAAAGGAAGGATTTTGTAAAGGTGTATTATGGGGAAATTTTACACAGGTTTCTTGTTCATCAAACTCAACCAGTGCACGTTTATTCAGCAGCCCATGAACTTGGGACGTGGCCACTTAAATTAGGGAGGGAAGGGATGGGGATTTTTTTTTGCATGCAGATTTTTCCGAATTGTTAAGCAAAAATACCACAGACTTGGGAGAGAGTTTCAGAGAAAATTTCGTAGGCGTCATTTTTTTTTTTTTAAAGTATATCAACTCAAGAACTGTGAATTAAGCTTTAAAAGACAGCACTTGTTGTCAAGGAAGTTAGAAACCGTCGCTAATGATGACACATGGGCCCAACCTTTTTTTTTTTTTTTTTTTTTTTTTTTGGTGCTCTAGAGTCACCATTCGGTGAAATCAGTGAGCTTATTCATATAACCAAAACCTTGACTTCTCAATGCCAAAGCTGGGAAATAGAAGTGAGCCAGGGCCTCGGTGCTGCTCAGCGGAACCTTGCATTGGCCAATGGGCAGGGAACACGGCCTCATCTAAAGCGGTCACGCGCCCAGCGTGCAACACAACCAGCCTCAGGACAGATGTTCCGGGGGAGAGTGGAAGGTCATTAACAGTTTCATCCCCATTATTGTAGGCGCGAAGCCCATCCTTACGGTGCACTCTGCTCTAAGAGGGCTAGGAAGCCAGTATCTTTCATAGTAATGACTTCCAGTTTACAGCGTTCATTTGTTATATTTCCTCAATAGCTGTTGTGTTGAGATTAACCGCATAAATGGTCTGCAGCTGTCTGTTATGAATTAAGGGAGTTTAATCAAAGTATTTCTAATGTACAGCATAATGATAATACATGGGGGAAGTACTATTTAAGAGATAATGATGGCTTCAGAAGATCACTGTTGTAATGTTTAGTGCATATGCCTTCAGCATTGAATTTGTTGTTGTTCTGAATATGCTTTAATGGATCACTGAAAAGCTGCCTAATGCGGGATTGTTTGATGGGGCTGACAGAGCTGGAATTAGCCCATTGCTGTTTACTGCATACAGCCATTAAGATTAATTGCTGCCAGATAATTTTGACTGTTTTTATCTTCTGGTAAAAGTGTCACTAATGGGTTTATAAATTGGTTCACTATTACTAATAGTAAGGCCACTGTAACAGGATAGAATGTCAGCTAATTCTAAAGATAAAGGTAAAAAAAGTATAAAGTACTATATGGCTTGGTAGTTTTAAGGGATACTGTTATCTAATAACAGACACGCTGATATATGATGCTCATTAATGCTATTTCCTGAGCTTTGGGTTGAACCTAATAGATGCCAATAAAGTCTTATTTGATGTCCCATTAAAAAGCTCAATCTGTTTTCTACATTAATGCCCAGTGTTGTTTATCACATCTTTGATGACTAAAACCCAAATTCCAATCTGTTCCCGCATCATGCTTTTTCTGAAACTGAGCATCTTTATACCTAGTTTTGTTTTTATACATGTGAAATTTATACAAACAAGCCACAGAAGAATGAAGAAAGTTTATGTGTCTGCAATCATGACAAGCAGTGTGGAGGTCAGCTATGAAGTTCACAATCTGGACATTCTTATATGATGTCCAGGCAAGCATCTAGAGACAGTGTGTTGCCACTCTAACTGTTGTTTAGGGATTGTTTGCAATTGAACACAACCTTGAACGTATATGTAATTTAGCTTAGTGGTGCTAAAAACAACAACAACAACAAAAACTTCATAGTGGTGATAAAAGGAAACAACAAAAAACAACTTCACGTACCTAAATCTTAACAGATTATAGTATTAAAAAGTTCCGAGCATATTTTTCTATGGAAAGTTAAAGACATATAATTATTTTTTAAGAATGTGATCTTAGAAGACTATCCACAGAGACTTCATGTTCATCAGCATGAACTAAGCAACCCAGCTTCCCACATCGGTTTGTATTAGGTTAACACATTAAGGTTAACACATTAAGTCTGCCTTTCGCCACTTTGCCACAATGTATAATAAAATCCCCGTGTGCTGAGCTTGAAAAGTATTTATTTCTAAGAGTGTTAAAAATCAATGGAAAAAATATGAACCAGACAGATAGACAGACTGAATATTTAACCATGAAGAAGAAACCAATAATTCATGAGTGGTGAACTTGTTCTGCCCTCAAGAATGGATGGCGTAAATTACGAAAATATTTCTTTGTGAAGTCAAAAACATCTTTATACCTTTCAACTACGTTTTTTACATTGCACTTAAAAGTTTTACATTTAAAAATATTTGAACTCTTGAAGTATATATAGTATATGACATTATTTTTCTTCCCTTTTTTGGGTGGTATTGGAGGAAGAGAAGGGAACAAAAACCAGACATTCTTTTAAAAAAATATATTTTATTTATTAATTTGAGAGAGAAAGAACACGCAAGCAGGGGGAGCAGCAGAGGGAGAGGGAGAAGCAGACTTCGCACCAAGCAGGAAACAGGTGGCAGGACTTGATCCCAGGACTCCGGGATCATGACCTGAGCCAAAGACAGACTCTTAACCGACTGAGCCACCCAGACACCCCAAAACTACATATTCTAAGTAATATTCAAGATAGAGTGAAGGTTCGTTTAAGTTTAAGAAAGCCATTCTAGAGGCGCAGTGATGAAATAGGACAGCGCCTGGGGTTTTAGAATGCTGAGAGATCCCTTGTAATCTTTTAGTTGTATCCGGTCATATATCCTGCCTGAATATAAAGAAATTTTTTTTTCTCCTTAAAAAAGAGGAGGAATTTCCTGCAGCAGGAAATACTGTTGTTTCCTTACCAACATAGGCTTAGTCCTTGAACTAGGCAAAAGGTTGCAAGACGTTGTTGTGGTTTGAGCTGGAAAAACAAACAAACAAAAAACCTTGTATTTAAGCACCTCCCCACCTGCGGTCTCCTTGGGGACCAGGAATGCCTTGGCTTCGGCCACCTTTGCAAAAACTGCCACAACACCCCCCCTCCCCGCCCTCCCAAACCCCCCACTCAGCATAAAGCTGTCTGTTTCCTCATCTCTTCCATGCTTTACATCGGTTGGCTTGAAAAATGAAAAATAACCTGACTGTACTCAGCTGAGAAACCAGGAAACCTAATATTTCAAGCCCCTCCCCCGGGCCGTGGCAATGGAGGCACATCGGTTTAAACAGGAGGAGGGGAGAAAAGCCAAGGACCACAGGGAGGAAGGGAATCACGCACGGTAGCGGTGGGACACGGGGGTCGCCTGAGTCTAAGGATCAGAAAATGATGTGGCTCCAGGCAAATGCCAGAGCTTTAAACTCCGTTGGTTCGTTCATGCAACTCGGCGGCAAAGAGGAGAGTCCCGCCTGCAGGTCCTTGAGGATGAGTCACAATGCGGAGATTGAACAAGGATCCTGACACCGTAGGTGCGCGATGTGTGCTGCCTGCTGGAAGGCAGCTCCGTGGGTGGTGTTCCCTTGACATCCCGCATTTCAATCATTTCCGGCCATTGAACCTCTGTCTGAATAAGCATTAGGAAACAGAGGCATGCTTGGATACTAATTTGAGTCTCTCCCCAGTCTGAGTTTTATGCTGATGCTTTATGGGTCAGGTGACGATTTCTGATGTCTGGGCCTCTGCATCCATCAGACCAGCCACTGTTCCCACGTTGCCATGTATACCAAGATGAGAGGAGAGCCCTGGCGGACGTCTACCTTTTCCTACTGTCGACGCTCAGCAACAACTGAACGGTGTAGACACCTCTCCGTAAGAAGTCTCATTCATGTGAGGCCATGTATTTGTCGCCTCAAGTCTCTCCCAGAAGAGGTAATGCCCTTCAGTTATTACCTACGTGGTTTTGAAACTGTGACCTGCTGTTTTATCCCTCGCAAACCACAAGTGCTCTGAAATTGATTTGCCATCAGACATCATGAGGTGCTCCCAGTCGTCTGGGAGGACTGGAACGTCTCACCCCTAGTTGAGACCCATCTTGTTCTCTATCAGCTTTGCCATTGCTTTGATAGGGGAAAAATCTTGAAAGAAGAGCCGGTAGGAACGGATCAGATGTATCTGCTCGACCAGGATCCTTAGCACCTGCTTTGGTGTGGCTTCTCATTGCCACCTGCTCGTGCTTGGTCTCAGCGGGGTCGGTGCATTCAGAAGAACCACGTATATGCACAGTCATCCTGGTTTGCTGATATATATTCACCATCCTCAGAAATCTGTACACGAGATTCCTGAGCTTATTACAGTAACAACTTTCCCCAGTGCTACTGGGCATACTCCTCCTTCTCCTTTTCCAGATATCTGACTCAACTTAAGATTATATCCACTGCTCCTTTCCTTTCTTGCATTTGTCCTGTAAAACTCATTCCCTTCACGTCATAGGACGTCTGGAAACATGGGAGGCATTCCAAGACTGGGCAGAAGATATGTTTGATGCTGTCTCTTTAACATGATTCTGTCTTTCTTTGATCTGTGAAACTCCTTAGCATCCTGTCATGGTTACTGGGACACAGGGATGGACGGTAGGAGCCCAAGTATGTATGAATTGTCGGGCCTTAGATGATTTTTCTCTCACGCAGTATGGTACTCAGTGGCTCACTGCCTCACTGAGAAGAGAAATGGTAAATTAAGTAGATCTTAAAATTTCCCATTGAACCTACACCATTAAATAATTCTATAAGAAATTTGTAGACAAGTAGGAATTTACTTCCTACCTAGACAAGTAGGAAGTAAAAATGCTATAAATTATGTACGGGTGGGGGGTGGGGTTATATACTTATTTTGCCCTTTGTTGTGGTCTCAGAGCACCCGGGCCAGGCATTAACAGTAAGTACCTGAAAGGAAGCATGACCCCTGAGTGCCCCCAAAAGGGGGATTTCGGTAACAGCATTGAACACATCTCCAGGAACTGACTTAACACCTCAGTCACTCAATTTACGCTTATCCCAGTGAGGCATTCAAGCTGTTTTTCCCTCTCACATTGCCCTTCTTGGTGCTTTGCCCTCCTCGATCCTATCCTCTCTAGCAGCAAGAGAGTGGGAAAGGAACAATGCTTATCTTGCATAGAAGGCACTTTCCTCTCCTCCACCCAAACTGCCAAGAAAATTCTGTCCATTCCCCGGTCATCGGTATTTTTCTCTTCCATTATTCTAAGTCATTCCATCCTGTCCTTTGGATGGGTGTTCCTTATACTCCCTCTGTTTCCACCTGGTCTGTAAACCTCATGCAAGCAAAGACAGTTCTATTTTCAAATCACTGTGCCTCAGTACATAGAACAGTGCCTGGTTCCCAAGCAGTACTCTGGTTCCCACAGCTCCACTGAACCACAACGATTACCTTGTTATCTCTCACTGGCTCTGTGGGTCAGAAATTAGCACCCCCACCTAACTTCTGACCCAAAGTCTCAATGGATTTGCCTCAAGGTCTCCCATGCAGGTGCAGGGCACATGAGAGCCAGGAATGGGTTTTCTGGGCATCTTTCTCTCCTACGTTGAGAGGTCTCAGGGCCTTAGTCTGGCTAGTTGGGCTTCCTTACAGCATGGCTATCTCAGAACAGGACGATGACTCATGACAACTGAAGGGCTCAAGACACAGTATTCCATGGGGCCCCTGAGTGGCTTAGTCAGTTAAGCATCCAACTCTTTTCATTTTTTTAAAAAAGATTTTATTTATTTGACAGAGAGAAACACAGCTAGAGAGGGAACACAAGCAGGGGGAGTGAAAGGGGGAGAAGCAGGCTTCCCGCTGGGCAGAGAGCCTGATGTGGGGCTCAATCCCAGGACCCTGGGGCCATGACCTGAGCTGAAGGCAGGTGCTTAACGATTGAGGCACCCAGGTGCCCTAGATTTTATTCATTTGAGAGAGAGAGCTTTAGCAGGGGTTGGAGAGGCAGAGGCAGAGGGAGAAGCAGACTCCCCGCTGCACAGGGACCCCCCCCAAAGTGAGGCTCAACCCCAGGACTCTAGAGCCTTGATCTGAGCCGAAGGTAGAAGCTTAACCAACTGAGTCACAAAAATACCCACGATAAAATCTTAAAACAAAAAAAAGACCAAGTAGTCCAACAGGCAGGCAGAAGCTATGAATACTTTTCTGAACTAGGCATGGGAATCACACAGCATCACTTCCACTGCATTTTCTTAGTTACAAGTGAGTCCCAAGCTCATGCAGATTCTGGGAGAGGGGAATTAGACTCTCCACTGGGAGTATGGCAAGGTTCTAGAAGAGCATTGGGTAATGTTGTGGCCATACTTGGAAAGTATAATCTGCCACAGAGAGTGCCAAGGCATTGCTTGTGAAACAAGTAAATAAATATTTTCTGAATGACTTCTCAGTCTCTCCTATTAGAGATTTTCTCTGACCTCAATTTTCAAAAGACTGTATTTTCATTCCAATTTTTCAAGATCTCTACTAGAAACTACATGCTGTCTTATTTGCAAATTCTACTAATTTTGCATTCTACTAATTTAGCTCTTCTAGACATTATGTTCATAAAACATTGGTTCTCGATCCTTTCTTCAGTCCATGTGTTTTGCATTCTACTAATTTAGCTCTTCTAGACATTATGTTCATAAAACATTGGTTCTCGATCCTTTCTTCAGTCCATGTGTTTTCTCCATCCAACTTTTCTATATTCTGTGGTACTCAGGTTTCTGTCACTTGTCTTAAGGAAGAGTCTAGAAAATCCATCACACCTCCCTCACCTCAGCAGTTCATCTCACTTCACACCCAGACCTTAATTTTTTACATACCTAAATATTTTATGAATTTCCTCTTTGTTCATAATTTCCAGACTTCTCTTTTCATGCTTGACCTCTCCCAGGACATCTAATTTGGTATTTATGTTTATGTTTCCGTAAGTTAACTAAACACAATTAATTAACTCAAAAGTGTTTTCTAAAGCATGATGGGCAATCTTCAGCACCTTTAGATAAGGATGTGGATGCAAGTGGTCTACCCAGGAGTAATGGCGAATGAAACAAACTGAAGTGTGAAGAAAGATAATATAGGGTGTACTCATGAGCAGTGGAGAATGCTGTAGGCATCTGAACTCAGATTTGCTGGAGCTCTCTAGTAATCCATGTAGAATATGCCTCAGAACTGTCCCTCTTTATCTCTCTGGTCCTTCATGCTGTTGGTAAGATTTGGAGGTTTTCAATCCCCCTTTTGGGTCCCTGATGTTTCTTTATTAAATACCCTCGATTTGAAATACCTAAGATGAGACCAACTCAGTTAGTACCAGCCCCTTCTCCCCAGACACGCTGATCTGATATCACCAACCCACTGGTCCAGTGACACCACTGGTCTCTCTCCAGACATCCTATAATGTGAGAAAATTATTTACTTATTCTGCTTTATTTATTCAGTCTGCTGTGACTGGAGTTTAATTTTACTTTAAAATTAAAGTCTAAACAAAGTTAGTCGAAAATGTACACTCTTATTTGTCAGTTAATTATTTCTCTCCATTTACTTATTTATCTATTTATGTTTAGCAGCACAGTCATAGTCTGTTCATTCTGTGAACAAGTTCTTGCTTCCCCGTGTGCCAGATATTCTCCATCATGGAGTCAAGACGAGACAAGTCAAGACAAGTCAAGATGGACATCCAAAGAGCTTTGTTCTGTTTCCAGTTCTTTTTCAAACAAACTGAACTGTCCTGTTCCATGTAAACTTAGATTCTCTTGGACCCAGGGACAGTTCTCATGGGCAATCACTGGACCCCCTGAGCCACCCAAAGCCACACGAGCACAGTTAGGGATTCTATCCCATTGACCAACATTCCACTGACCAGTGCAAGTCACGTGGTCACACCCAACACCAATGGGGCTAGAAAGGGTTTCTGTCTGCAGTAGGAAGGGAGAAGGAGTGCTGAAAAGTAATTGTCAAACTTTAACATGTATCAGAATTCCCTGGAGGGTTTGTTAAACTGCACTTCAGAATTTCTGATTTGGGAGGTCCAGTGTGGCCCTGGTAATCTGCTTTCCTAGAAAATTCCCTGGTAATGCTGATGCTGTCCAGATCCTACACTTTGAGAATCATGGATCTAAACTATCACAGTTGGCATCTAAAGATGCCAGGCAACATCTTTTCTTTCCTTTGCACTTGACACTCTCTTGGGGTGTCGAGTGCAAAGGAAAGAAAACCAAAAATGGTTTGAGTCCTGGGAACAGTCTCTGCAAGAAAATGCTAAGAGAATCTTGATTTACTCAGCCTGAGAAAGGGCAACTAAAAGAGAGCTTTATAACACTGTTCAGGTATGCACTGGGATATGAGCAGCTGTTTTTCCGAGGATAAGAAAAGAATTACAGTGCACTAGGGGAGATTCTAGGTAGCCACAAGCAAAAACGGCCCATCTGCAAGGCTGTAGACATGACATGTACACTAAGGACTCTTAGAGAAGTAGACTTAGATCATTTAAAACATGAATCTCTCCTAGAAGTATCTGACTTTTGTCCCACATGGGATCAAAATGGAACTGTGTCCAAGGGTCACTTTGGCCCTGTAATTCAAATCTCAGGATGAAAGAAGGAACAGTAAGGAAGGAGATAGAGGTCCCTCTCCAGAGGAAAGAATGTCTTCTTCATTTGTAAGTGCAATCAGAGATGCCACCAGTAGACTTTTCATAACAGCAAACATTTCATAATTTTGTGATCCCCCCAACACACAATGAACCTCATTCTATGAGGAAGACGACCTTTGGGAGGAGGCTTAAAAAAAAGCATACTTGTAAAAAAGTCAGGAGACCTAGCTCTGACCGTAGATTCCGCCATGTTTTTGTTGACTGGCTAATTATTACCTTAACCTTTCTGACTTTCAGGTTTCTCGTCAGTAAAATGAGGATAATAGTATCAACGACGCTGGGGCATTTCTCTTGAAACCCAAAGAGCTAATAAAGAAAAAATGACTTTGCAAACTATAAAGTGCTATGATTTGGGGTGATCTGAGAAACAGTAAGAGGCACAGGACTACCCATCCCAGAGGGCTGTGCTTTTGCAGTTGGAATTTCCAGCATTAGTAAGGACATGGGCTGTTTCCTGAACCTCAGGCAATGAACATTCAATCAATGAGATTCTGGGAAGGCACATTATGAACATCAAGTGGTACAAGACCCTTCTCTTATTCTATTATTTTTCTTTTAACCCTATTCTCAACCCTGTCCTCCCCTCCGCCACCCCACATTTGGTAAACATCCCTGATATGCATAAGTCTTTGAAATGCAGTATTTTTATTTGTATGTGTATGATATTGTGCTTTAGATCTCTCTCTGTTTTGCTCAACACCATGTTTTTTTTTCCAATCTATCCATTTAACATTATCCAGTAATTCTTTTTTAATTAGATTCTTGACATAGCTAATAAACTTTTTACTCTACCAATTAAGGATATAGGACAAATAAATGTCTGCCATCTACTCTTCCTATCAGTTCATCAAGGAAGAAAAAGGCCTTTTCAGCATCAAAATATTCTCAAGAAGAGACTTTCAAGCTAAAGGAGAGCTTTTCTGTTGAGTACATTGACCTGATCTAGATGTGCTGTTGCTTGTGGACCAGTGAAGCTTTATCATGGGCTGGGAACAGGAGAGCATTGGAGCTCAGCGAAAATGAGCTGTAAATTTTCATTATATGGTCATGCTGTAGGCTTTGGGGGCCCACAGCTGGCTTTGTGGGCAGGTGCAAAGGCCCCACACTTAGAAGGTCCCTGTGTTTGGTTGAATACACTCCTGTCGACACTTTTAAATTCTTAATAATTTATCAACACAAGACCCCGCATTTTCATTTTGGTCTGGGTCTCGGTCCTGTGTGGGTCAGACGGTCTCTGCCAGGAGTGCCTCCCTCTGCCGCTGGAACCCAGCTACAGGCCACAGGTTAACAAACAGAAGTTGCTGTGTTCTCTTTTATTTCCCTTCTTATTCTGGTTTTCCTCTGCTGAGGCCTCTAGCTCTATTCTGATGCCAGGTTATTTACATATTCCAACTCTCCAGTCCCTCTGGGAATTTTCCAGACTCCGTAGCAGGGGAGAGTGGAAGACCATGAATTAGTTCCCCCTTTCCTCCTTTACAAAGTAGTCTTTTTTGGCTTAAATGAGCAACTGTTTTTGATAAACCAGAACACAGCCTGCTAGCCACTCCTGCTAACTCTTTATGATCTCTCACATAGGATTTCAGAGTGTTAGTGTCAAGGGATGAAGTCTCATCAAATTTCCCTACTGCTGGCTGGTAAGTGGTACAAAAGCTCATACACTCTACAGGTGAATATAGTTGCTTCTGCAACACAAGTACAGTATACCTCCAACCTCAGGGTCATCAGATATTCACATATATTTCCCCAGTATCAACCTTCCCTCCTGTGGTTCTTAAAAACAGTATATGATAATTGACTTCTTATCTAGTGTCATTTTTATGGGAAATGCATTTTACCCCTTTAGTTTTTGTTTTGACGTAAGCCTTCAGATCATAGGCTTTGCCTCCCAGGTACCCCTGAGGTTCTGAAGAAAGCTATGAATATTCTACAAAAAAAAAATCCACTTGTACGCACACACACACACACACACACACACACACACTCACATATGCACACCAAATCAGGGGCTTATAGATCCTCGAAGGGCTGAGGCACAACCACTCAACATCCATCTATGAAAACAGATTCAGAATTCCAACCCAAGGACTTTCCAAAGCTTTACTATTATTAAAGGTATCAGAATCACACACCCATCTGTTCTAGCCAGAGCAACCTGGAAGAACAGGTACGTTTTTACAACTATGAATTAGCTAATGTGAATTCCTAGAATCTTCAAGTCCTGTTAGGCTACGGGATGATGAATGGATGCTTTGTAGAAAAGAAATACTTCAGCCAATCAGATGGCTTTGCTTTCCCTCAGTGAGGAGACCTCTATGGATGGCTCTTCCGATTACTTTCAGGGTAGTGAGTCTTGCTTCAGAAAATGTGATTGATGGGGCTGTGGTTCCATGCACACATCATTAGTCTGTGGCGGGTAAGCTCAGATGGTTGGAGCTTCATGCTAATGAGGCGAAGGTTAGGGGTTCAGCGCCCATGTGGGCCACTTAGCTTTTGTCTCATTCATGTCCCCAGACTACTCCCAACACAGGCCACCTGTCTTGAAAATGTATGTCTATGGTCAGAAGGAGAAGCCACGTAAAAGGGTCTGGAAAGATTGCGGCAAATCTGTCATGACTCTAGGAAATCAACGCCTTTATGAGCTCCTGGTGGTTTAGGAGGGAACTCACTTTTATTTAAAAAAGACGGCAAGCATACTACTCAAGACATGCATGACATATGACCTGTAGATTTTGTGACTAACTGGTTAAATCGCCACTGAATTTTATATCCTCGGAAAATATGTAATTGAATGGCAATATCTGAGACAAAATGGTGGTGAGGTGCCCCTCACTTCAAGTAAACCAAATGGAAATATTTACTTACGTATAAAAGGGCAAGCATTCACTTTGCAGAAAATTCATTTCACAAAAAGCAAGCACAGATGTTCTTGAGTTACTTAATTGGCAGACCCTCAATTAACTGTTACTGAAATAATAGTTAAATTGAACCAAACTTCTCAATCTCATATTTCTTTTTTAGAACAAAACACATGTTTGTGTCCAGATCATTCTAACCGTGGGTAAAGGCACTAAGATCCAACACAAGCCAAAGGTCAAGAAAAGAGCCTCAGGTCCTCCCTGACACCAGACTTTTCTTCTACTGGACCCAGAATAAGTCAAATGGTGTTGTTTTCGCTGTCCCTACCCCATGTTCATGACCACCTCTTCAGCTCAAAGCCTGGTTCCTTCTTTACCGCATGCCCAGAGCACACAGCTAGCCAGTCTTTCACTCTTCCCCAGCACTGACGATGAGTTATTGGAATTAGCTCCAGCATACAAATGCCTATTTCAAAACCCAAACCAATCATTTACAAACTATGTGACTTTTAGCCTGTGCCTTAGTTTTTTAAGTTTGTTTGTTTGTTTTACCTATAAACTGAAGATAATAATGACTGGCTTATGGGATTATTGTGATGATAAAAATCAGTTAATTTATAAAATGCTTTTCAACAGGGGCATCTGGCTAGATCAGTCGGCAGAGCCTGCGCCTCCTGATCTTGGGCCTGGGAGTTCCGGCCCCACACTGAGTGTAGAGATACTTAAAATAAAGAAATTAAGTGTTAAAAAAAAAAAAAAAACTCTGCAACAATTTCCTGATACAGTTGCACTTACTGTTAACTGTAATTCTTATTACTGTTATTATTGCTATTATTATTACCAGGAAACTACTACTATTAATCATCATCATCATTTCTATACCTATGGTATGGGCTCTGTAGACAGACTGTTAAGGTTTAAACACTACTGCAAAACTTCGCAAATTATTTTGGACAAGTTTATCTACATCCTCTAATTGGCGTTCCTCATCAGCAAAAAAGGTTTGCTCATATGGAGTTAATGATAGTATCCACATAAAAGGATGGGTGAGGATTAAATTAGATATTGCAGAGTGGCTAAAACTAACCAGTCAGGAAATGACAGATGTGGGCGAGGATGCAGGGAAAGGGAAACCCTCCTACATTGTTGGTGGGAATGCAAGCTGGTGCAGCCACTCTGGAAAACAGTATGGAAGTTCCTCAGAAAGTTGAAAAAAAGAGCGACCCTATGACCTAGCAATTGCACTACTGGATATTTATCCTAAAGATACAAATGTGATTTGAAGGGTCACGTGCACCTGAATGTTTATAGCACCAATGTCCACAAAAGCCGAACTATGGAAAGAACCTAGATGCCCATCAACAGATAAATGGATAAAGAAGAAAAGAAGAAAAGAAGATGCAGTGTGTATGTGTATATATATACATATATATGTATATATATATACACACATATATATAATGGAATACTACGCAGCCATCAAAAAGAATGAAATCCTGCCATTTGCAATGATGTGAATGGAACTGGAGGGTATTATGCTGAACAAAATAAGTCAATTAGAGAAAGACACTTACATGATCTCTCTGATAAGAGGAATTTGAGAGGCAAGGCAGAGGTTCATGAAGGAAAGCAAGGGAAAAATGAAACAAGATGGGAACGGGGAGGGAGACAAACCATAAGAGACTCTTAATCTCAGGAAACAAACTGAGGGCTGCTGGGGGGGGGGGGGGGGTGGCTGGGTGATGGACATTGGGGAGGGTCTATGCTATGGTGCGTGCTGTGAATTGTGTAAGACTGATGATTCACAGACTTGTACCCCTGAAACAAATAATATATGATATGCTACTAATTAATTAATTAATTAGATATTGCACTACAGTGCTTAGGACAATGCCCAGCACATTGTAAATGACTAGTAAATGCAAACAGATGCATAAGAGCTGAATCATTGATTAAAAGCAATTTTTATGCCACTCCTCTACTTGAAGTGATATTACATGACTTCCTCATCAAATGAAGCCATTCTTCCCAACTTTTTGGAAAACAAAAAACTTCTTAACATAAAAAAATGTCAATGACCATCACACGGCAGCTCTAAATAGTTTAAATATCTGTGTGAGTCTTTAGCAATATCGCACACACAGCTAATGTGGGGACATCTCCTCCTGATATGAACATATGAAGAAGATATATTAAGTTCCAATGCACAGACAAACTCAAAAAAACAAAAGGAACTTTCCAAGCATGAGGAACTGGGCACTCAATGCAAAACTAGAATAGACCCCATCACTGCTCACTGGAGTATATTTCCTAAAACAGACCCTATGGTTTGGGACTGGGAAAACACTCAAGTGGGACAGGTGGGGAAACCTTTAACCTGCACAAGGTCCAGAGCTGGAATAAGCCATTTTGATAAAGCCTAGAGTTGTGAAAGGTGACCTACACTATGAAAAGAATTAAAACGCCATTCATTAACCTGAGGAAATAGCAATGCAACTTTCCATCTGCCTTCAGGTACGGGAGAGAAAAAAAATCTCCTGTAAGAAATGAAGACCTCAGGCTTATGTCATGAGTGTATGTGGGGTCCAAATTTATATCATTATCCATGTCCTATGGGAAAACCAAATTAAGAAACTAACATGAAAATTTAGTCTATAATACAAAATACCAAGAAATCTTCAGGGAAAAAAAAAAGAAAACTTCTTTGTAGGAACAGTTACACAACATAGAAGGCATCTGGACTCGCCCCCAACAGTTACACTCAAAAAAAAGACGCCATCGAAACACAAGAGAAAAAAGGTATTACATAAAATGGCTAAACAGATACAAAAACAAGATTCAACAATATGCTGCCTCCAAGAGACTCATGTTAGCCTTAAACTAGAGAGAAACTGAGTGAAGGGATGGGAAAAGACATTTCAATTAATGGTCACTGAATAAAAGGAGGGTAGCTATACTTATATCAGACAAAATAGACTTTAAACTAAAAATGGTAAAGAGAAACAGACACAATGAGAAAGGAATAAATACATCAAGAAGATATAATGACTATAAATATTAGTGCCCCCAACATTAGAGCACCTAAATATATAGAGCAAAAACTAATAGAGCTAAAAGGAAAAATACACAGTAATACAATATTAGTTGGAGAATTCCATACTCCATTCTCAACAATGGTGAGACCCTCCAGACAAAGAATCAATAAACAACAGCAGACTTAAACAACACTACAGACCAAATAAACCCCATAGTCATATATAGAATATCTTATCAAAAGCAGGATACACATTCTTCTCAAGTGCACATGCAACATTTTCTAGGATAGAGCATATGTCAGGCCACAGAGCAAGTCTTAGGAAATGAAAGAAGACTGAAATCATACAGAGTATCTTCTCTGACAGAGTGGCATGAAACTAGATATCAATAATGAGAAGAAAACTGGAAAATTCACAACACATGCAAATTCAACAACATTCTCCTGATCAATCAATGAATCAGAGAAAAAAATTAAAGGGGAAATTAAAAAGTTTCTGGGGACAAACGAAGATGGAAATACAACATAGCAGAACTTTTGGGTTGCAGCAAAAGCAGTTCTAAGAGGGAAGTTCATTGTCATAAACACCTACCTTAAAAAGGCAAGAAAGACCCAAATAAGGAACTTAACTCAACACCTTAAGGAACTAGAAAAAGAAGAACAAACAGAATCCAAAGTTCACAGAAAAAAAGAAATAATAAAGAATAGAGCAAAATGAAATAAAATAGAGAACAGAAGAATGATAGAAAAGATCAACCAATCTAAGAGTTGGTTCTTTGAAAAATTAAACAAAATTGACAAACCCTTAGCTGAACTAACCAATGCAAAAAAAGAAAAGACTCAGTTCTACTAGTTGATAGAATGAAGGAAAAGAAATAATTACCACTCAACAAAATTCAGTATCCACTCATGATCAAAACTCAAGAAATTAGGCATAGAAGGAACATGTCTCAACATAATAAAGACCATATATGACAAGCCTCCAGCTAACTTCATAACCAATGGTAAAAGGATAAAATCTTTTCCTCTACCATTAGGAGCAAGACAAGGGTGCCCACTTTTACCACTACCATTAAACATAGTACCAGAAGTCCTATCCAGAGCAACGAGACAAGAAAAAAATAAAAAGTATCAGAATTGGAAAGGAAGAAGTAAAACTGTCTCTATTTGTATATGACATGATTTTATACACAGAAAATCCTAAAGACTCAACAACAGAGCTGTTAGATCTAATCACTAAATTTAGTAGATACAGGATACAAAATTAATATACAAAAATCAGTAGCATTCTTAAACAATATAAAATTTCTGAAAACGAAATTGATTTCATTTACAATGATGAAAAACAATAACATAATTAGGAATACATTCAACTAAGAAGATGAAAGAGCTCTATTCTGAAAACTCTAAGGTTTTTGTTGTTGTTGTTGTT